>JBBPPC010000353.1:0-21036 GCA_038091775.1 Leccinum olivaceopallidum | reverse complement strand
TCAAGTTTCAGTGCTTACTCTCGAATTGCATATCTGATACACAATGCTATGTTTGTTTCCTGTGCAGTCACAAATAGCATTTGTAAGGCCTCCTCATCTAGAGCCCTTGCTGTATTTTCCAGCAATATGTTACACCCCTCATCCGACTTGTGCATTCCTTCCATGCATGCAAATTATATGAATTGAATCATTTATTAGCCAAGATAATACATACCTCCAATCCGAACACTACATTTTGGTGCATGCTTCAATTGACAGAGACGTCCCCATACATTGGCATTGTCAAAAATTCCATCTATGAGCTCATGTGCCTTTTCCATCCTCTCCTTCAGTGGCAGCCTTCGATCATCACCAGCTACATTGCTCATGGCGACTGCCAACAATGCATCAAACTTGGTAAACAACACAATAACAGGCACTGGATAAATTGTGAGCTCAAGACAACCTTTCCGAAAATGCCGTCACCATTTCTTGTATCACATTCATCAAAAAACATTTCTTCGGAACGTTGGATTGCCCGATCCAATTTATCCATTGGGATACAGTACCTGTTCAATATCATCACCAGTTAATGATTCTTCAACCCGCAACCTTGAAGCTATTACCAAATGGCATGAATCCGTTTCTTGAGTTTCGTCGTCTCCGCACGATCTGCGATGAACTCCTTCAGTCGTTTGAATTCGTCTGCGGAACCAGCTTCGAATCCCCGCGAGTCATGAAACACGAATTTATTGTTGCTCCGGAAAATCAATTCATTCTCGATGTCGTGTATTCCGCGCTAGCATGCATTAGTAAAGATGCGCCTCGCGTCAGAGTCCAATATGTAGTATGTTGTGATACTCACCCCCGTGGATCCCTCGACCTGGGTCAGATTGATCTAGTTGCACAGTTTGGTCACCCAGTCCTCTGTATGTATCAAACCAGGTACGCACCTTGTTGCCTTCTCCATCATAGACCTCCGGATTTTCGGTAGTGTTACAGATCGAGCGGAGGATAGTCGTCTTTCCAGAGTTCGCCCGCCCAATGATAAGGATCCTGAAGCGGCCAAATCTCTCTTGGATGTTTTCAAAACCGCCTGTCTCGTCTGTCGCCATATCTGAATTCTAAGCGTGAGCGTAGTGTTGAAGTATTTGTGGAACGTAGAGTTGAAGCAACCTGGGTACTAGTCACCGTGAGGGCGAGGAAGGAAACGGAAGACGCGTCGATCGATCGATTTACTTCCGACATCCGACATCCGACATCCGACATCCGACGCTCTTCGGAACGGCAGGTCCGTGTGTGGGAGTCAGGCTTGCGTCATACACGAGTCTGCTTTCATTGTGAAGGAACGACTGTCTTTCTGCCTATGGGTCTGCCTACGGGAGACTATACTCATACACGAGCGTTCGATGAGAAGAGAGATCGGGTCGAGAATTGCTGTTACTATTGCAGGCCCACTGACCGCCTTATATCGTCGTCTGATTCGGATGGAGGTACTTGAGACGATTCTTGCACAAGAATTGATCTGATAGCTTCGTATATGTTTGCAAAAACGGGTCGGCAATTTCAACAGTGGGAATTTTTCGACTTGGGAAGTGCCGGCTATCCATACATATGTTTCTTAGCTCTTTCTTCCTTTGAGCTACTCGTCTAGTATAACCGAAACTTTATCAATTCATGATGTTCATCATTGATCAAACAAAGGTTACCCAATAAATGCTAGTCTACCTCCGGTCCTCCGCTGTGTGTATCATCGCGCCGTGGTTACTCTGAACTTGGTCGACCTTCCCGTCGTTTCCATACGGAAAGCATGAACATCCTGGGTTTCATCCGATCCGGCTGGCGGAGTGACGGGCTACTATGTTACCATGGCCGTCTACAGATTCTACGGGAACGTTTAGATGTCGTGTCAATGCAAGCGCCATATTATGCTCAAGGTTAAACGCACTGTTCTCACCACGAGGAAAGAATCGAAGCTGTCGTTGATCGATAGCCTCCACGAGGGCTTGTTCACTTTCCTCCGCAGAGAGGTTGTATGCACCTTGAACAACTCCATCTTGCCAGGTGATCGTCCTATACCTCTAGGTGTGGGCCACGACAGGCGATTGTTGGGTAACCGGAAGTCGATTTCACCTGTATGGGTACATAGTTGTCAATGATAGCATCTTTCTCGCGACGAAATGACTCACGAAGCATTTCTGCAAGCATTTCGTATCACCGCCGGAAGCACTCCAAAATACGGGCGTAGAAGGTTCGATGAGGGAGGCATTGCTAGAATAGTGTGAATAGTGTCAGTTACTCATTATACTAGACCGAGGATCGATACTACTATGCAAAACAAGAACAAACAACGCATCTCTCGCGATCTCCCCAAAGGTCGTCCACTCAAACCGTCTCCTCTACCGCGGTGCGCTCTCGCTCTCGCTCCCCGATTCCTACCTCCAACTTGACGGCATCGCATTTTCGACCCGCTTGGCCTCATCATAGCCTCATCGCGATCCGACGCAGTCGCGCGCGAGCTGATGTACAACCCACTCACGCTGACGTTGGAGAGTATGCGCTGACTACAGACGTTGAGGTTCAAGGGCACCGTTCGTATGCACGACGTATGGATGGACGCCCCCTGGGGATGTTTACATGTGCGTCGGTCTCTTCCTTCTTTCTCCACGGTTCGTGCGTGACGGCGGGCTGACCAGCAACTTTGTTCTCAGAGACATTCACCCGTATGCGACGTTGACCAAGATCTATTTCGAAAATACCCTGTGTCTGTCTCCGCTAGTTGCTTCCCCGCATGACGCGCATGACCCGAAAAAGAAGAAACTCGGCGTTCACGTGTCTCTAGGCGGCACCGGTGCGTTTCTCCAATTCATTCCATCTTACCCATTCGATTTATATGGTGTTCCTCGTTTCGTAGATGGACCACAGACCACCGATATCGCCATCTACGGAGAGACAAATGCAATGTTACATCCCCCTCCACTGTAGCTGTCGCCCGCTGCGACGTCCACCTCCGTGGGGACCCCGCCGCTCCGCGTGCGTGTTGCACGCATCATGCCTGCCCCGCGCGCACCATGTCCGGACGACCCAACGCCTCGCAAGCCGCCTGCGCGTTTACTCGCTAGCGCTACCACCCTCGGAGATCTCGGCGCGAACAAACGCATACTACCGCGGCTGAGCGCAGCGCAAGACCGGGGTCAGATCAAGGATAATGAAAAGGACAATGCGGACGAGAAAACGTTGCGTCGGGCGAGGGAAGCCATGTTGTACCTCCCAAAATCCAAGGTGTCCACAAACCGGAACGGCAAGACAGGGGTCGGCAATGGAAATTTCAAGGTACCGCTCCCTGCCAAAGTTCGTCACAGACAAGGGGATCCGGGGACGGACGTGTTTGGTGCCGTCGAGCCTCTTCAACGTCAGGCGGTTAGCGCCGATCGGGAGGATTGTGAGACTGGCGATGCGATCGAGTGTGCCAACAAGCTCGTACGTCCTTTTCTCTTCAATGCCGTATCATGCATGTATAGTAACGCATGTGCTCATGTGCTGCAAAGGTTTGCCGTCCGTCGTCTGGTCGAGGCAGGTTTACCTCGATCACACGCCGACTTCAAAGAAGTCTTTGGGTTCGTTTACCGCGGTGTTTCGTTGGCGCTGGTGAGTCGTTATTCCATTTCCCAGTGAATTGAACTCTACTCAACCCCCCGTCGATGTGAAACTTGCAGCGTTCGCAGATGAAAACGTTGCGTATAAGCACGCAGGCAGCGGAAGCGGTCATTGAATCACGCGTTAACATGTGCACTCTCCCTATGCCGTGCATCGGGCTGGATTCGATGGTGCGGAGATACAAGCCGCAAACGGTTACCTGGTGGACCAGTTCCTCCAGACGGTGTCCAACAAGCGCACGGATAGATGGGGTGGAGACGAAGAAGGCCGGACGAGGTTTGCGAGGGAGATCGTCACCGCGGTCGTGGATGCTGATGGCGAAGACCGTGTTGGCTTTCGGATCAGTCCCTGGAGTACTTATCAAGGTAAGAAGTTGTGTGGGCGGCGATCTGCGCATTGTTCGAGTTGTGTACTCATTTCTGTGTTTCGCCAGACATGAAGATAGAGAATCCTCGACCAACGTTTGCATACCTTGCTACCGCTCTGCGTAACAAGTACCCGAGAATGGTGTATCTACATGCGGTCGTGGCTCGCATTTCTGGGTACGATGAAGTAGACGTCCATTCGAGCGAGGCGATCTGGAAAGTCGGTGAAGGTGGTGAGGAGAGGGTGTTCATAACGGCTGGTGGACATGACCGCGAGACAGCGTTGCGCTATGCTGAGAGGGAGGAATCTCGTAGCATTTGGGCGGCTCTACATAACAAACGTGAGTGTTGCTGAGTTTTCTGGACTACAGACTGTTGAGCTCACACTCCGTCTTGTTCGACCACCACCAGCCTGATCTTCCTGCGCGGTTACAGACGAACATGTCGTTAACGCCTGGGGACCGTTCAAAGTACTACCTGCCAGGAAACATGACCACTTTCGGATACAATGATTGGCCGTTCGCGGACGGCGTTGTTCATGAGGCGGATGGACTCTGAGGTGGTGCTCTCCCTTATATACTTACATCCAACTATCATATGTACCATAATTTGGCATGTACAGTTCCTTTCTACGTAGCAGATATACCATCCAGATGCGGCTATGATGGATACTTGAGTGAGTCACGCGTGGTTCCTTGTCAACGACTCTTTCTTTCTAGTGCTGCTCTCAGAAAAATGATGCACACTACTCGTCGGACGAGCACTCTCCAAGAAGCCTGAATCTTGCCACGCGCTGGTGCCAAGAGACCTCGGTCACCTGGGACTACCCGCCCTCGCTAGCTGCCCATCGCAATGAGCTCCTCTCCCGCGGTGCGTCGCACGCCCCACTCGAGGTTTCTGCGGATAGCTTACTTGAGCACGATAGGGACCTCTATCGCTTATAATCTCTTCCTCCCCCTCGACACCTTCCACACCACCATCGACTTTTTCATGTTCCACCAATCCCTCGAACTACGATACCTCATCTGCAAATTCGACGTCGCATCTGAAACGTCAACACCCTCCACACTCACAATGTCCTAAACTACGCCTCGCTCCTCCGCTCCCCTCTATCCCTCGCAAGGGTCTCTTCCAGGCAGTACTCGCACCCAATCAGGCCGTCGACTTCTTTCAGCGGGACGTTCTCGTGGTTGGTGCGACCGCTTCATGTGAAGTCTGAATCAGCAGCGAGAGGAGGTATCATGTGGATGCATGCGCGTGCGCGTCCGTGCCGTGTTGGAGTCCTACGAGCCCGCAGCTGGCTTTGCGGTTGGCATGGGCTTGGGATTAACGTCATGCGGCGTGTGGAGCGGAAGACGACGACGAACGGGAGGTGACGTATCGAAAGGAGAAGATTGCTGGGAAGAAAGAGGTCGTCAGATTTGGGACTAGACGCAGGTTGAGGACCACCCGGGGTAGTCTTGCGGTGGGTCGTCGAGAACGCCAAGTTGGACGTCGACGCTCAAGTTCCATCGTCGAGGTTGTCGAGAGCCGAGGAGATTCGATGGGATCCGGATATTGGTTTCAGTCGCTCTCGTCCATTCAAACCTACCTCTGACTCTGACGAGAAGCAACCACCGCCTCCGTCGAGCTCCAGACCAGAAATCAAGTCGGATTCGCCATCAGCCTGGTGGTACGCCCCTTCCCCATACCGCGGACCTCCTACATATGCGCTCATTCCGCTTCCCACCCCCACCCTACCCCCGGTTCAGTTATGTGGCATTCCATCACTACGGTCCCCGCCCTGGCTCCCTAGTGGTCACGTCAGGTCAGCCTCGTGCCTTCGTAGCCTTTTCCCGCCGTGCGTGGGGTCTCTGGTTGATTGTTCGTGGCAATATCCACCTTTCCTTTGACAAATTCCCAGCCTCTTATACCTTCGTTCCATCTCCTCTGCGGTGCTGACATGCTGTGCGCGCTTCAGGTGAACAAGCCGTGACTCCAATCAAGCCAAGGCATTTGGGCCCCATTTGCACGTCTTTGCTTCTCCCACCTCTGCCCATTCGCCTCACTCGCCTCGATATCCAAAAGATTGGTGGGTTGGACGTGTCTTCGTTGTCTTCTCCATATTCTTTCCGCTTTGCGTGAGGTCTCTGGTTGATTGTTCGTCACAATGTCTTGTAATCCCCAGCCTCGTGCCTCGTGTTCTTTTGCTCTATCTCCTGTGTAGTGCTGACATGCTGTGCGCCGTCTCCCACGAGCCGTGACCCGAATCCAGCCAGGGCATTCGCGCCCCATTTGCACTTTTTGCTTCCCCTACTTCTGCCCATTCGCATCACTCCCCTCGATATCCAAACAAGCCAAATTTGGGCCGGGACGAATATCAATGGGTTCGCGACTGTGATAAGGAGACAGAGAGACCATGGATACGAATCCGCGACGACCACGACAGACTCGGATTCTCCTCCGCATACACCTATCGGGGCAGCTATGCGCGTAGAACAACCTCAAGTCCGCGGAGACAACGATGGGAAGCTACTCAGCTGCATGCAAAATGCCTAGTCTGTCGGATCCGTCCACCCCCGTCAAAATGTTTGGTCGATTCTCCACTTTGTCCTCTGTATTGTCCTCGGGCGCGCCGAGCACGACTCGAGATGGTCGCGAATCGTCCAAGGCTGCGGTGGTATTTCCTTCCCTAAACGGGTCTTTCCGTCAAGGATCACTGTCACACATTTCGGTATCTGTCTCCATTCGGGCAGGGAGTGTCTGCACAGACGACGCCTGTGAGGTCGTTGACACCCGTCAGTCCCTCGGCGCATTTATCCACAAAGGCCTCGACGATTCGCCCGGGCGCTGGTGAGCAAGATTGTTCCAAGACGAAACGCGGCAGTGGGGGTCTGGAAGACTCCTCGGCCTGATCTGCTTCGAGTGATGGCTCCGCATTCACCCATCCTCATGGCTCATCGCCGCAGACGAATTACAGTCCTGGGTTGAGGAAAGATTCCCAGGGATTCTGGTCCATCTCTCCTTGCTCGTCTTCGCCTTCGCTGCCCCTTTTGCCCTCGGTGTCGAGGCCTGCCGCAGGCTGGATTGGTGAGGGAACGGCGTCTGTTACAGAGGAAAGCCACGAGTCGTCGTTCGAAGCCGCCAGTTCGCAATTCACGCCCTCTGCCAAGTGACGGGTGCGGGGTCGACGCGTTCGTCGAGTTCTTAGCCTGCCACGCATTCATCGCCAACGACCACGCCCGCGTCTGGGTCGTACCCTTCATCGCCATCACCTCTCAATGAGTCGTTGTCTTTTGTGTCTCCTCTTGCTCCTGCTCCAACCCTCAGCAACCCGATGACGTTGTTGCCTGCGTTCTTGACCGCGACGAGCGCGAAGCGAAAGAAGACATCTAGGACGAGGGAGATTGTCGATCGGTTGAGGTCGTCTTCAGTTGATGCGGGCTTGAAGTGGGTGTGCTGGGGGTGGATGGGATGCATGGCAAGATCTCGTCATCGTCGTCTGGGTCGAAGAATGGGGGACATGAAGATGGAGGGCAGGCGTCGCCGTTGCAATCGGATGTGGGTGCTGGGTCGGGGTTGGATGCAGGCAAGAATCATCACGGTCAAGGTTCCAAGTCCTCGTCTTCCGAGTCTGGTTCGTCTGGATCAAGAGGAGAGCATGATGGGAAGACGTCGTGCTCGGAGACGCCTTTGTCGCTTGCCAACGCTACTTCGAAAGGTGTTACCACCACCGCAACGGCCAGTGCCAGCACCGGTGGCACACCCTTTCCGATTCTGAGCATGTCGCAGACGTCATCGTGTGCTAATTCTACAATCAGTCACTGGTGCTTCATCAGATGGCACAGATGGGCCCAAGACAAATGTGATCTCAATCACGCCCCTGAAGCGCATGTAGCTCTGGTTCTCATTCTCAGCTTGTCGGTACTCCGAATGGCGGTGTGTCGCCATTCAAGCCCCATCTCACCATCCGCTTCCATCAGCTCCAGGATCTCATCCACATCCCGCTGTCCATCCGCATCCAGTAGCACCTCTAGCACTGCCTCCTCCTCCAATGATTGCCACCCACCGTCTCGCCTTTTCAGCTTCAGCCGGTGTATGTATCGTTTCCACAATACCATGTTCAAGTTGTGCCGGCAACAGCACCGGTGCCTGTGCCCGTGTCACCAGTGCATCAAGGATCACAGGGACAGCTTCAGGGAACATGGGTGGCTGTTTATCCTGCTCGTCCTCCGCTTCCATTTCCGCCTCATGTGGTTGTGCATCCTCTGTCAGTGCCAATAACAGGGGTGTCAGGGATGCAGCATGTGAGTTGGTGAGGACGCTGTACGGTATTCATTTCATTTTTCGTTTTTCGTTTTTCATTCATCAGTCGGATACAATGGAAAGATGGAAAGATCGTCATCTTGTTTCTTGTGCATTTTCTCCCTGTCGTTTTCTTAGCCTTTTTTTTGTCTGTTTGGCTATGGAAGAGGGGAGTAATACTAATTGTGCTGAGCTTAATGTCCTGTCCATGTGATTTCTTTCTTTCTTTTCTGATGCTCTCTCACACACTTGCATGTCCAAACATTCTCATATTCCACTTTTTCATGTAGGTCCATCTTTTCATTTGAGTTGAATCATAACATGACCAAAATCTGAATCTCTTGTATTGTGTGCTGTTACACATCTTTGTCTGCTGAGTCAAGATTTTGATTGTGAGTGGTGAGAATGGGGGGACTGGATCTCATTCATGTGTTCTACAGTAATGGAGATATACATCATGTATGCTTTGTGCTCTCACTATGCAAGTCCCCTCATACTTCCCAAGTGGATTCAGTCAGGGCATTTTTTTTTATACTGCTGTTGTTTCTCCTGGGCAAGTAACTCAGGACATACAATCCAAACTACCTTCACTTACTCTAGAGATCATGAGGCATGTCGTGCTATTTTGCTAGATGTCTCCATACAAACATGTAATTCGTGGCATGATACAAGCTGGTACACAAGGCTGACTGGGTACATTTCTATAGATCTCTTGTTGTTACAATTCTTTTTTTTTTTTTTTCTTGACATCTTTTTTTAAACCTCAAAACAACTTGTTTTCACTTTCATGAAAGGACTTTATTCAATTGCTACAAATGTAGTGGTTATTGAATCAAATATTGATGATATGATATGCTTTACATACTCATCCGATTCTGAAGCACAACATTCAAGATCATATCAATCTTTTCATCCTTGGATGCTTTGCCATATTGATTGAAAACTTCCTCCATGGCCAATTTCACCTTTGCAGGTATGTTTGATTTCTCATACTTTGTAACAGCAGATTGAAGTGGTTGAGGATCTTTTTGATGGAAAAGATAGAAAGAATGCTCAAGCACAAGCAGCATATCTAAGAAACAATCATATTTGAACAAAAAATCTTCTTTCTAAGAACACATACCAATACTCATGAGTGCACTTTGCTGCCATGTATCCTATAGTCTCTGATTTTACTTTGATACAAAGTGAAATGAAAGAAGAATTTACCACATGATGAGGTTCCAAAATGGATGATTGACTCAAATTCATATTGGTCTGAATCATAAAATGTTAGAACTAAATAGCAATAGTAGAAATTCACATACTGTGTTGTGAATATTCTGCATCATGATAATTAATAATATCAAAATGTAGGAGAAAAATGATAAATGACATTCACCATCTGTGAAAAATGAGATATCATCAAAATGTATTTGTATAATTAACTCTTACCAGCTAAGATGAATATAATGAGATTGTAGATCAAATATTAATATTTGCCAAATAAGAAAAATTTGAAACAATTACATCCTGCAGGTGATAAAACCATGTTGTCAAATCTGTATGATATATGATTTCAAAAACAACTTACAGCCTTGAAATGATGAAGCATTCAGTAAATAAAAAAGTGCAAGTATAGTATGAACAATGCACTATGTACCTTCTAGTAAAAATGAAGAAAACAACATTTGTCATTTGTAACAGATTCTTGAATATGTCATGACATGAAACATACCTGCTACAATGATAAAGAATGAATGTTGTGAGATGAATATTATGATGTAAGTTAATTGAGTGTAACTCACCAACTACAATCAATGAAATACAAAAAGATGAATTGTAATTGTGAATCAACAACAAAATGTTTTGCAAGCTCACCAACTAAACAAAGCAAGACATAAGTTAAATAATGACTGTAAAAATATCATCAATAACATACCTGCTATAAATATAAAATACTGAAATGAATGTTCAATTACGACTACTCAGAAATATAACTTACTGCATATGACTTTTGATGTGGTATGAGAATATGGTATCATTTCAATTGCTGCTTTGTTCAATCATTCCATCATTGATGTGAAACTCACCAGCTATCATGTCCAAGGAAAAGATGAATGCAGCATAATGAATATCACCAGTAATTCTATTTCACAAGCAATACTCACCACCTGTGATTTTCAGGACAGAATGAAGAATGAATGGACATGGCATCATCAGCATCACTACTCTCTGGCACATTCAACAATGTATGACCCACTATCTATAATTTCCAGAGCAAAATGAAGGATGGATGGAAATGGCATCATCAGAATCACCACTCTTTGGAACATTCTACAATGTATGACTCACTGCCTGTGATTTCCAGAGGAGAATGAAGAATGAATGGACATGGCATCATCAGCATCACCACTCTCTGCAACATTCCATAAATGTACAACTCACTGGCTGTGAATTCCAGAGCAGAATAAAAAAGGAATGGACATGGCATCATGAGCATCACCACTCTCTGGCACATTCTACAATATTGTGTACAACTCACATTCTGTGATGTCCAGAGCAGAACGAAGAATGAATGGATATGGCATGATCAGAATCACCCCTCTCTGGCACATTCTACAATATACAACTCACAAACTGTGAAAGTTTCCAGAGCAAAATGAGGAATGAATAGACATGGCATTATCAGCATTATCACTTCTGGTATGTTCCACAATGCAGGACTCACTGACTGTGATTTCCAGAGCAGAATGCAGATTGAATGGACATGGCATCATCAGCATTACCACTCTCTGGTACATTCCACAATGAACAACTCACATCCTGTAATTGCCAGAGCAGAATGAAGAATGAATGGAAAGAATGAATGGACATGGCATCATCAGCATCACCACTCTCTGGCACATTCTACAACATTGTATACAACTCACTCCCTGTGATAGCAGAATGAAGAACAAATGGACATGGCATCATCAGCATCACCACTGTCTGGTACATTCCACAATGCACAACTCACTCCCTGTGATTTCCAGAATAGAATGAAGAATGAATTGACATGGCATCATTAGAATCACCACTCTCTGGTACATTCCACAATGCACAACTCACTCCCTGTGATTTCCAGAGCAGAATGCAGAATGAATGGACATGGCATCATCAGCATCACCACTCTCTGGCACATTCTACAGTGTACAACTCACTGGCTGTAATTTCCATAGCAGCATGAAGAACAAAGAGATATGGCATTATCAGCATCATCACTCTCTGGCACATTCCACAATGTACAACTCACTCCCTGTGATTTTCAGATAAGAATGAAGAACAAATGATCATGGCATCATCAGCATCACCACTCTCTGGCACATTCTACAACACACAACTCAGTGAACTCACCAACTGTGATTTCCAGAACAGAATGAAGAACAAATGTTCATGGCATCGTCAGCTTACAGCATCACCGCTCTCTGGCACATTCTACAATGTACAACTCACAAACTGTGATTTCCATAGCAGAATGAAACATGACATGGCATCATTAGCATCACCACTCTCTGGTAAATTCATTGTGTACAACTCACTCTCTGTGATTTTCAGAGTAGAATGAAGAATGAATGGACATGGCATCATCAGCATCACCACTCTCTGGTACATTCCACAATGCACAACTCACTCCCTGTGATTTCCAGAGCAGAATGAAGAATGAATGGACATGGCATCATCAGCATCACAACTCTCTGGTACATTCCACAAGCACAACTCACTCCCTGTGATTTCCAGAGCAGAATGCAGAATGAATAGACATGCCAGGCATCATCAGCATCATCACTTCTGGCACATTCCACAATGCATGACTCACTGACTGTGATTTCCAGAGCAGAATGCAAAAATGACATAGCATCATTAGCATGACCACTCTCTGGTACATTCATTATGCACAACTCACTCTCTGTGATTAGTGCAGAATGAAGAATGAATGGTCATGGCATCATCAGCATCACCACTCTCTGGTACATTCCACAATGCACAGCTCACTCCCTGTGATTTCCAGAATAGAATGAAGAATGAATTGACATGGCATCATCAATATCACAACTCTCAGGCTATGGCACATTCTACAATGTACCACTCACCAACTGTAATTTCCACAGCAGAATGAAGAATGGATGGACATGGCATCATCAGCATCACCACTCTTTGCCACATTCATTATTGCATGACTCACATACTGTCATTTTGAGAGGACAATGAAGAATGAATGGACAATGTTGGCATCATAAGCATCACCACTATATGGCACATTCCACAATGCCCAACTTACTGGCTGTGATTTCCAGAGTAGAATGAAGAATGAATTGACAGAGCATCATTGGCATCACCATTCTCTGGCACATTCTACAATGTACAACTCACAAACTGTGATTTCCAGAGCAGAATGAAGAATGAATGGTCATGGTATCATTAGCATCACGGCCATGTGATACCACTCTCTGGCACATTCTACAATGCACAACTCACTGTCTGTGATTTCCAGAGCAGAATGAAATATGACATCACAATTCATCAGCATCATCTCTGGTATATTCAACAAATTGTGTATGACTCACTGGCTGTGATTTCCCAAGCACAATGATAAATGAATAGACACAGCATCATCAATATCATTGCTCTCTGGCACATTCCACAATTCACAACTCACTTTCTATGATTTCCAGAGTAGAATGAAGAATGAATGGATATGACATCATCAGCATCATCACTCTCTGGCACATTCCAAGATGCACAACTCACTAGCTGTGATTTCAAGAGCAGAATGAAGAATGAATGGACATGGCATCATCAGCATCACCACCCTCTGGCACATTCAAAAATGCACAACTCACTGCCTGTGATTTTCAACGCAGAATGAAAAATGAACAGACATGTCATCATCAGCATCACCATTCCCTGGCACATTCTACAATGTACAACTCACAAACTGTGATTTCCAGAGCACAATGAACAATGGATGGATATGTCATCATCAACATAATCACTCTTTGGCACATTCTATAATGCACAACTCACTCCCTGTGATTTGCAGAGCAGAATGAGGAATGAATAGACATGGCATCATCAGCATCATCACTTTTGGCACATTCCACAATGCATGACTCACTTGCACTGACTGTGATTTCCAGAGTAGAATAAAAAATGACATGGCATCATCAGCATTATCACTCTCTGGCACATTCAATAATGCATGACATCTCACTCCCTGTGATTTCCAGAGCAAAATGCAGAATGCATGGATATGGCACCATCAGCACTATTCTCTGGCACATTCAACAATTTACAACTCACCATCTGTGGTTTCCAGAGCAGAATGACAAATGAATAGACATGGCATTATCAGTGTCACCACTCTCTCGCACATTCCACATTGCACCACTCACATACTGTCAGTTCCAGAGGATAATTAACAACATAAATCATGTAATGATTATCTTTGCTCATTTGTCCCAATAAACAGCTCACAATCTGTAATTCCCACAATGGAATGCAACTAATTGATACAACTCTGATCTGATTCATATCAAGTTATCTCACCCAAAAATGTGGAAACCATCTTGCAAGTTTTGCAGGATCAATGTTTCCCTTTAGCAATTTCGGGAGTGCTGATTGCTGCTGCCTGTCCAAAACAGCTATAACACTTTTCAGGTTTAAGCATATCTGCCTTGAATGTTCAAGTTTCAGTGCTTACTCTCGAATTGCATATCTGATACACAATGCTATGTTTGTTTCCTGTGCAGTCACAAATAGCATTTGTAAAGCCTCCTTGTTCAGAGCCCTTGCTGTATTTTCCAGCAATATGTTACACCCCTCATCCGACTTGTGCATTCCTTCCATGCATGCAAATTCCATGAATTGAATCATTTATTAGCAAAGATAATACATACCTCCAATCCGAACACTACATTTTGGTGCATGCTTCAATTGACAGAGACGTCCCCATACATTGGCATTGTCGAAAATTCCATCTATGAGCTCATGTGCCTTTTCCATCTTCTCCTTTAGTGGCAGCCTTCGATCATTACCAGCTACATTGCTCATGGCGACTGCCAACAATGCATCAAACTTGGTAAACAACACAATAACAGGCACTGGACAAGTTGTGAGCTCAAGACACCCTTTTTTAAAATGCCGTCACCATTTCTCGTGTCACATTCCTCAAAAAACATTTCTTCGGAACGTTGGATTGCCCGATCCAATTTATCCATTGGGATACAGTACCTATTCAATATCATCACCAGTCAATGATTCTTCAACCCGTACATTCCAGCTTGAAGCTATTACCAAATGGCATGAATCCGTTTCTTGAGAAACATCGTGTCCGCACGATCGACGATGAACTCCTTCAGTCGTTTGAATTCGTCTGCAGAACCAGCTTCGAATCCCCGCGAGTCATGAAAGACGAATTTGTCGTTGCTCCGGAAAATCAATTCGTTCTCGATGTCGTGTATTCCGCGCTAGCATGCATTAGTAAAGATGCGCCTCGCATCAGAGTCCAATATGTAGTATGTTACAGTGATACTCACCCCCGTGGATCCCTCGACCTGGGTCAGATTGATCTAGTCACACGGTTTGGTCAACCAGTCCTCTGTATGTATCAAACCAGGTACGCACCTTGTTGCCTTCTCCATCATAGACCTCCGGATTTTCGGTAGTGTTACAGATCGAGCGGAGGATAGTCGTCTTTCCAGAGTTCGCCCGCCCAATGATAAGGATCCTGAAGCGGCCAAATCTCGCTTGGATGTCTTCAAAACCGCCTGTCTCGTTTGTCGCCATATCTGAATTCTAAGCGTGAGCGTAGTGTTGAAAGAATTTGTGGAACGTAGAGAGTTGAAGCAACCTGCCAGGGTACTAGTCACCGTGAGGGCGAGGAGGAAACGGAAGACGCGTCGATCGATCGATTTACTTCTGACATCCGACATCCGACATCCGAAGCTTCGGAACGGCAGGTCCGCCTTCGACTTGGGAAGTGCCGGCTATCCATACACATGTTTCTCTCTTTCTTTCTTTGAGCTACTCGTCTAGTATCACCATTTATCAATTCATGATGTTCATCATTGATCAAACAAAGGTTAATAAATGTCAATCTACCTCCGGTGTATCATCGCGCCGTGGTCACTCTGAACTTGGTCGACCTTCCCGTCGTTTCCATAAGGAAAGCATGAACATCCTGGATTCTATCCGATCCAGATGCGGCGGCTGGTGGAGTGACGGGCTACTATGTTACCATGGCTGTGTACAGACTCTACGGGAACGTTTAGATGTCGTGTCAATGCAAGCGCCATATTATGCTCAAGATTAAACTCACTGTTCTCACCACGAGGAAAGAATCGAAGCTGTCGTTGATCGGTAGCCTCCACGAGGAGGGTTTGTTCGCTTTCCTCCGCACCGAGGTTGTATGCACCTTGATCTTCTCATGAACAACCAGTTGACCGTCCTATACCTCTAGTGTGAGCCACGACAGGCGATCTTTGGGTAACCGGAAGCCGATTTCACCTGTTTGGGTACATAGTTGTCAATGATAGCATCTGAAATTCTCGCGACGAAATGACACACGAAGCATTTCTGCAAGAATTTCCATGATTCGGTCGATCTTGGGTGTATTTTTCGTATCACCGCCGGAAAAACTTCAAAGGACGGGCGTAGAAGGTTCGATGAGGGAGGCATTGGCATTGCTAGAATAGTGTGAATAGTGTCAGTTACTCATTATAATAGAGTACCAAGATTCAATAGATTGAGGATCGATACTACGCAAAACAAGAACAAACAACGCGTCTCTCGTGATTTGAAATGTCTCGACTCCCCAAAGGTCGTCCACTCAAACCAAAACAAACTCCTGAGAGGCCTTGTCAAAGCTGTCTACTCCCCCTGGTAACCGTCTCCTCTACTGCGGCGCGCTCTCGCTCCCCGATTCCTACCTCCAACTTGACGGCATCGCTTTTTCGACCCGCTTGGCCTCATCATGGCCTCATCGCGATCCGACGCAGTCGCGCGCGAGCTGATGTACAACCCACTCGCGCTGACGTTGGAAAGTATGCGCTGACGACATGCTTTGCGGTTCAAGGGCACCGTTCGTATGCAGGACCTATGGACGGATGATAGTGGGAATGTTTACATGTGCGTCGGTCTCGTCCTTTTTCTTTCTTCGCGGTTCGTGCGTGACGGCGAGCTGACCAGCAAGTTTGTGCTCAGGGACATTCACCCCTATGCGACGTTGACCAAGATCTATTTCGAAAATACCCTGTGTCTGTCTCCGCTAGTTGCTTCCCCGCATGACGCGCATGGCCCGAAGAAGAAGAAACTCGGCGTTCACGTGTCTCTAGGTGACACGGGTGCGTTTCTCCGATTCATTCCATCCTACCCATTCGATTTATATGGTGTTCCTCGTTTCGTAGATGGACCACAGACCACCGACATCGCCATCTACGGAGAGACAAACGCAATGTTACATCCCCCTCCACTGCAGCTGTCGCCCGCTGCGGTGTCCACCTCCGTGGGACCCCGCCGCTCCGCGTGCGTGTTGCACGCATCATGCCTGCCCCGCGCGCGCCACGTCCGGACGACCCAACGCCTCGCAAGCCGCCTGCCTGTTTAGTCGGTAGCGCGACCACGCTCGGAGATCTCGGCGCGAAAAAATGCATACTGCCGCGGCCGAGTGCAGCGTAAGGCCAGATCAAGCGTAAAGAAAAGGACAATGCGGAGGAGGAAGCGTTGCGTCGGGCGAGGGAGGCCATGTTGCACCTCCCAAAATCCAAGGTGTCCACAAACCGGAACGGCAAGACAAGGGACAGCAATGGAAATTTCAAGGTTCCGCTCCCTGCCAAAGTTCGTTGCGAACAAGGGGATCCGGGGACGGACGTGTTTGGTGCCGCCACAACGTCAGTCCGTCAACGCACAGGGGAAGGGAAAGGCGGTCAACGCCGATCGGGAGGACTGTGAGACTGGCGATGCGATCCAGTGTGCCAACAAGCTCGTACGTCCTTTTCTCTTCAATGTCATGCACGTATAGTAACGCATGTGCTCATGTGCTGAAAAAGCTTGCTGTCCGTCGTCTGGTCGAGGCAGATTTACCTCGAACACACTCCGACTTCAAAGAAGTCTTTGGGTTCGTTTACCGCGGTGTTTCGTTCGCGCTGGTGAGTCGTTCTTTCATTGCCCGGTGAATTGAACTCTACTCAACCCCCCGTCGATGTAAAACTTGCAGCGTTCGCAAATGAAAATGCTGCGTATAAGCACGCAGGCAGCCGAAGCGGTCATTGAATCACACGTAAACATGTATACTCTCCCTACGGGCGGAGCTCACGACGCGTCTCGAACGCAAGAAACCACTTTACCGAGTCCTGTAACCGTCAATGACATTGGAGGGAGACCGATCACGGAAGGGATATATTCTAATTACACCGGCAAGCGATCCTTGCGCCGCATGCTCGCTGGCAAGGTATGTACTTATATATTTAGTCCACATATACGGACCGACGACGGCGTTTCCGGATCTCGCATGTTGAGGCGTCGATTGGCCATGTGTCCTGTGCCAAGCTGAAAACGATGACGGTAGCGCGCGTCTTATCGATCAAAGGCGTTGATTTCGTGTGTGCGTTGATCGCGGGACGCCGGTAGTTACATTAATATTATTGCACGTGTATTTGGCGTGCCATCCAGTGATCGAGGATGACAAGAGGATGGTGTAGGACTGCGATCGCGAGGGTGGATAGGCCATGGCCGCTGTTGCTCATCGAATGGAATGATGGAGAATCCCTGACAGCTCTATGACGTGGGACGTCAATGCCAACTACTAAGTACACCGGAAACGAACATCGAATCGCCCATCTGACACGGCGACTGCTCATTATCCTCGAGGCTTAAGGTGCTCTGAGTCATCGCTAAGGTTGCAGCAACACGAGATTACTGTACCAATTTCCCTTCATTGAGCGAAATGGAATTCTTTGAACGTACTACTATTAGTGACACGGAACGGACGAACGGGTGTTACATGACATGACTCGCCGGCGAACTCTTGCGATACATTGAGGGGACTTCGCTGGCACGGTGCCGCATCCTACAGCACATTGCAATTCTGCTATGACGCCGCGATTCTCCGTAATCAACTTTATAAATTGTCGCATGGGATCATATCTGCGGCACGGTCGAATCCACGCGTCAGAGGGATGGTCACTGGGCCTGCAGGTCGACGATGACCTTCTTCGCAGACAACAAGTGGTTTATTCCGTCGTCGGCGTTGATGTGGAGGTACATACTACAGTTGCCTTGGTGTCCGAAGAGCGTTCTCCGCAATGTACCCCGCATGCCCAGACTCCCGCAGCGCCCGTGCTGACGCGTGGCAACTTGAAGAAACGGAAGGAATTTCCACCCCTTCCTCGGGGCTTGATAAACAGCCAAAAAGGGCAAGAACGACTCAGAAGCCAAGCAACCTCGGGGTCCAAGAACATGGCCGTTTATGTCACGAATCTGCCTCCGGATTTGACAGTCGAGGAGATTTATCGAGCGGTCCAGCAAGTCTGGCGTGATCGAAGAGAACGACGAGGGCGGACCGAAGGCGAAGATGTACGCGATGGTTCAGCGTTTTCAAGGAAAAGAGCGGTGAGAGCCTTGATCCGATGACATCACATAATTGTACTTGTACGATAATATATCGAGTCGACTTACTAAGCCTTACGACTAGTCGTCGGACGAGCACAGAGTCTCCACGGGCTGGTGAGAGACAGCCTACACTTCGGTCACCTGGGAATATCCTCCCCCATTCCCCTCCCACGGTGCTCAGGATCTCTGCGTAGCATAAGGCTTGAGCAAGAAGGACCCTCTACCGCTTGCTCTCTTCCTCCTCCTCCATACCATCGACTTTTTCACTAGATGTTCCACTGATCTCTCGACCATCTGCGACACCCTCCACACTCACAATGGCCCAACCACCCCACCACCACGCCTCGCTTCTCCGTTTCCCTCTATCCCGCCGCAAGGGTCTCTGCCCGGCAGCACTCGCACCCAATCAGGTCGTCGACTTCTTTCGGCGGGACGTTCTCGTAGTTGGTGCGACCGTTTTCATGTCTGCGCCAAGTCTGAATCAGCAGCGAACGTCATGTGGCCTGTGGGGCGGAACTACTACTACGACGACGACGACGAACGGGAGGTGATGCATCGAAAGGAGAAGCCTGAGTGCTGGGAAGAAGAGGTCGTCGGATTCGAGACTTGAGGCAGGTTGAGGGCCACTCGGGGTAGTCTTGCGATGGGTCGTCGAGAACGCGAGGTGAAACTTCGACCCTCAAGTTTTATCGTCGAGTTCGTCGAGAGGCGAGGGGGTTCAATGGGATCCGGGTATTGGTTCCAGTCACTCTCGTCCATGCAAGTCGACTCTGACTCTGATGAGAAGCGACCTCCGCCTCCCTCGAGCTGATGACGAACCACCATAATTGGAGTGGTGCTTCATCAGATGGTATAGACAGACTCGAGACGACTGCGATCGTGATCACGCCCTCGAAGGGCGCATGTAGAGGCTCTGCTTCTCATTCTCAGCTTTTAGTCGGTACTCCGAACCTCATCCACATCCTGCTGTCCATCCCCATCCCCATCCTGTAGCCCCTTTAGCCCCACCTCCTCTAATGATTGCCACCGTCTCGCCCATTTCAGCTTCAACCGGTGTATGTGTCGTTTCTGCAATACCATGTTGTGCCGGCACCAACACTGGTGCCTGTGCCCGTGTCACCAGAGCATTAGGGACCACAAGGATAGACAGCTTCATGGAACACAGATGGCTGTTTATCCTTCTCGTCCCCCACCTCCGCCTGGTGTGGGCGTGCATCTTCTGTCGGTGCCGATAACAGGAGTGTCAGGGATGCGACATGGGAGTCGGTAAGACACGGTGTGGTATTTGTCTCGTTTTTGGTTTTTTCGTTCGTGAGTCGGGTACAATGGACGGATGGAAAGATTGTCATCTTTTTTTCTTCTGTATTTCCTCTCTTTCATCTTCTCAGCATTTTTTTTGTTTGGCTATGGAGGAGGGGAGTGATACTACTAATTGACAATGATGAGCTCAATGTTGTGTCCTGTCCATGTGACTCCTTTCTTTGTTTTGCCATTTTCACACACACTGGCAAGTCTTGGTCATTCTCATATTCCACTTTTTCATGTAGGTCTATACTTTTTGGTCGAGCCTGAATCATAACAAGACAGAGATCTCAATCTCTTGTATTGTAAGCTGTTACACATATTTCATCTGCTGAGTTGAGATTTTGATTGTGAGTAGTGAGAATGGGTGATCTGGATCTCATTCACGTGTTCTACAATAATGGTAGTTGGAGCATACTTTCTGTATGCTTTTTGCTCTCACCATGCAAGTCCCCTGGCACTTCCCAATTCATTCCAGTGAAGGCATTATGTTTTTAAGCTGCTGTTGTTTCTCCTATGCAAGTAACTCAGCACATGTAATTTGAACTCCTTCACTTACTCTAGACATCATGTGACATGTCATACTATTTTCCTACATGTCTCCATACAAACATGTAATTCAAGGCATGATACTAGCTGGTACACACAAGGTTGACTGGATACATTTCTGTAGATCTCTTGTTTCGCAATTCTTTTTCTTTTCAAAACTTGTTCAGACTTTCATATAAAGGACTTTATTCCATTGCTACAAATATAGTTGTGATAAAATATTAATGATATGATATGCTTTACATACTCATCCGATTCTGAAGCACAACAT
>JBBPPC010000352.1:0-21087 GCA_038091775.1 Leccinum olivaceopallidum | reverse complement strand
GAGAAGGTACTTTCGGAAGAGTTGACCACCAGCGATAGGCTTGCCCTCCGTGTTCTTGATACCGTCATCCTGGACCTCGGGACTGATCCGTTCCATCATCTTGCGGCAGAGGCGCGCATACATTTCATTCCACGCGGCCTCGTCCGTCGCTCTCTCGAACACGAGCCTGATGACCTGGATGAGCGTACGGCCATCCCGTTCGTTTTTGCTGTTGTTCGCCCAAGTGATGATTTGGTCGGAGATGGAGTCGAATTTCTCCATGGTAAGCTTGTTGAGGAGGGACCTGACTTTGCGATCCACGAGTTCAGGTGATTCCGTGTCAGCCACGGGCTTGCGAACCGTACTCGCTGCGACCCAGCGGTTAGCAGATATCTTGAGGGGGACAACAGGCTCGAACGCAGCCCCGAAAATAGGTGCAGCACCTGGGGCATCAAACCCGTGTCCATCATCTTGTTGAGAGAAAGTGATCTTGTTCGCATGAAATTTCCAAACACATACGGCTTCATTGACAGCAGACAAAGTTGTGGGCACGACCACGATGCCGCGCGCCGCCCATTTCCGATCCCGGAGCTCGATGACATCCTATCGTGGCAAAAAGCAAATGAGGAGGAGCACGCCGACACCGGAAACCGGACGTTACCTGAAGCAAGAACTGCACACGTGGGCTGACGTTGAGGCTCTTGCAAAGCTCCTTCATCCGCGTAAAGTACACGTCCATATGTGCCCTTGCCTTGGGGACATCAAGTTGCTGACCAACTGTTTTCAGCAATTGGCATAGACTCTCAATCTTCTCCTCCTCGGGATTTTCGACATTGCGCAAGAGTTTCTTGACACACTCGTGCATGATACGTTCCGGAAGCATCTGGAGCTTGGAGAGTTCGCCGATGAACTTGATAAGACCGAGGCGATGACATCTCGTCCTTTGAGCACCATAACACTCGTCCAATTTGGTTGCTTCTTTGGTGACCCAACTACGCTCAAAGTCTTCTTGACTATGATTGAGGAGGTATATCCTGAAGAGCTGACCACTAGCGATGGGCTTTCCCTCTGTATTCCTGATACCGTCATCCTGGACCTCGGGACTGATTCTTTCCATCATCTTGCGGCAAAGGCGCGCATATATTTCGATACATGCGGGCCCGTGAACCACTTGCTCAAACACAACCCTGATGACCTGGTTGAGCGTCTTGGCATCCCTCTCGTTCTCGCTCTTGTTTGCCCAAGCGATGATTTGGTCGGAGATGGAGTCGAACTTTTCTGGGGTAAGTTTGTTGAGAAGGGCCCTAACTTTGCTCTCCACAAGGTCTGGGTAACCTATGCGGCCAGCGCATCGCCTATGAACAGCACTCCAACGGTTTGCGGGAGTCTTCAGGGGAGAAACCAGCTTTACACAGGATCCAGGAATAGGCGTACCACCTACTTCAAAAAGAGCTGTCCTATTCGCATCTGAATACCTGTCATCGCGTAGACTTTGAGTATCTTTGATGTCAATGGCGGGGTCGCCTGTACCACCCTGAGCATCTGTATGTGTCGTAGCAAGTGGTTGTTGGTGATATCTTTCCTCCTTCCGCTTGGCTTCCTCTTCTTTCTTTGCCTGTGTTGCCGCCATGGGTCGAGGAGAGGCACCGGTACCATTAGGCACGGCGCGAGGGAGTGATCGCATCCCGGGTACAAATTGTGCAAACTGGTGCGGACCTAGCTGGGAAGGTTGCGCAGGAGGTTGTGGGGGGTGCTTTCCAGACGAGGAGGGTTGGTGATATGGAGGCAAATTAGACGGCCGAGTTGAAGGAGAGGAAGTGTCTGATGACTGCTGTTGAGGTGCAGAAGAAGTACCCTGGAACAACTTTGCAATCTCGGCTCTGTTGAGAGTGGGTTTTGCCGAAGCAGAAATTGCCGATGAGGATGTGGTAGAAGTAGTAGACGGCGACGTCACACTGGATGTTGACGAGGAAGTGGGACGAGCATGGAGCTTCGAAGGCCCAGCGTTCGAGAGAGGAACGGGAAATTTACCGTTGACATAGGTGGCCGGGGTAGCAGGTACGGATCCGAATGACTTTACGCTTTCGGCTTTGACCACGGGCGTGGCTGCGGGTGAAGATGACAAGGGCGGCGAGGTCTCGTCTATGGAACCAAAAGCGACGGCGGCTGAACCTGTAATGAAAAGATGAGGATGGAAAGGCAAGGGAGACGATGAGGACGAACCTTGTCTTACAGAGTCCACGTTATTCCGGGGGACACTGACACCTTTTTCGATTGGCACGCCCTGGCCTAACGCACTCGGACGGCGGGTGTGAGAGATAGTTATCGGAGAGGGTACATGGGAAGGAACAGGAGATTGAGAACGCGGCGAGGGAGCTGAAGGATTGCTGTTCGGCGGGGGGCCCTTCGCCCAAGGCGATTGCGATGGGAGCTGCGTTGGAGTCTTTGCTGATGCAATCGAAGCTTTACTCATTCTTGAGCGGAGATCAAAGACATAAACGACAGAAAAACACGAGTATACGCACGAATTTCTTGTCGCCGCACCAACACTAGTACTGGGGGAACAAAGGATACGTCTTGGAGTCTCTAAAGGCGGTGGTATGAACGACTTGTTTATCACAGTATGGGGTTGTTGGTCCATGGCGCGACGATAGAACCAGCCCTGCCCACAAACTGACTTAAAGTACACACACACTAGGACCTCTGACACCGTTACTCTATCACTGCCTCATGCCCTCAGCCTAGCCCACTGCACAGGATGCTGTTTGATAATGTTGCAGTGGATTAGGAGGAGATTTGAGTCAATGATACGAAATAGAGCGGCGCATAAATGGAACAGATGATATGGATCCGAGAAGCCTTACGCTTTACGCTTCGACCACGGATGCGAGTGTAGATGAAAATGGCAAGCGCACAGAAGCCTGGTGACCACTACAGAGCCGTAAACGATGGCGGAATCTGGAGTGAAGGATAAGAATGACCTTGACGAGGAAGGGATAGGGCAGAAGACGATGCACTTCGTAGCAGTTGCCGTCAGCATCTTTGAGTGGTGCTCCCTGGCCGAATAAACTGGGCGGTGAGTGTAAAAGGTGGTTCTCGTCGCTCGATGATGGTGCGTAGTAGACGACAAAAGACCGGTGGCGTGGAGAGGAAGTGAAAGAGTTGCAGAATGAAATTCCGCGGAGAGCTTTTGTCCGGATTGATCGTACTATTGGGTCTCTGCTTATTCTTGTGCAAAGGATGGGGCCTGAGGCCTGAATGCGAATCCAACGCAAGGATGTGATGAAAAAAGAGACTGGGCTGAAATTCGAAGGAATGCTTACAACTATCGAGGTTTCATGAGGATAACAGCGGTCGCGTACTTCGCTGGGCGTTGACTGGAAACGATGCACACCGTCTCTCCAAATGATTCAGACCTCAGCCAGTCAGATTCAATAAAGAGACGTTAAGTTGGTGATTTTGAAAGATACCTTGTGAAAAAACACTTTCGTTTCAATGCATGAATTATGTAATATGAATATGACAACCTCTTGGCTCTCGACTCCCGAGGGCCGACAAGCACATGCATGAAGGAGGCAACCGCGAACGATCTGACACAAAAAATGCATCCGGAGTTCGCAGAAAAAGTACCATTCGACCAAAACTTTAGTTTCTCACAAACTTCACCGCCCACACGATTAACAAGTTGTATTTCGTCAAGGCTGCCGATTGCCCATCCTGCGAGTGGGTGTCTTAAGAATACCCCTCACTTGAACAGAGCTTCAAGTTGGACCGCATGGAATACTTACTTGATTGTGACGAACCTTCGACATGTCGTTCGCCTTCGATTAATGCAACGGCGACGCCGGAAGTCCCAGTCGGAGCCGCTACTTCCGCCAGGCCAAGGGTGTTTGACCAGGGCGAATGCCCACTGTTGCGTTGTCGCTTGAAATACCGATCGGAAACTGCTGCGCCGGCAAGCGCCGTATCTCATTGATCCCATAGTAATCGTGGAAAATGACAACTCTTTACTCACTATGGGGTCTGACAACAGAATCCAGCCACCGCATAAAGTTCTCACCCTCCAACGTTGAGCGAAGCAAACGGAATTAGAGAAACCATCTCAGTAAGCTTGTGGAACCACTGGGGTAAGGCTCAAAACACACCCTGACGAGAGAGACCGGTTATTAGGCTGCGACGGTAGTCAAGTTTGCTAACGGGTGAGCCAGCGTGTAACATGTGTTTCAAGCGGCTAATAAGGTGTTCCCCTGAAGATTATCCGCACGGACACGTCGACGCTCGTCTCAGGTCACTCAATTCCGATGTGCCCGCCCCCGGATCCCGCCCAATTGAGTAAGTACGAATCTTACGAATCTTGTCAGAGCTACAGATTCATTCTGCTGTGTGTATGGATTGCAAAGTGCGAAATCCTAGATGCGATTATCGTATAACTGTTCAGATACTACCTAGGGAAGGAGTTTGTGACATAAGATGGTGATTATTGTAATAACAGATAACAGTCCGCTGAGTTCATCGACAAAGGATATCCGAGTGGGTCGACATTCACATTACACGACGGTGATCGTCTGGTTCAACGTCTCCAAGTACGGAAAGAACCCGGCCTGCACAAACAGAAGTGAGCGTTCGTGTCATCTTGTTGTCGGCGGCGTATCAACTCACCCCGATGAGCGTGACGTGCGCCACACCGATCAATGCAGTGCCTGAGAACGAGCTAGGCACCTGCACGGTGAAGTTCTGGTACGGAGGCAAGTATGTTTCATGGTATTGAGGGTTGAACTGCCCGTTGTACAAAATGTTGCCCAGGAATTCGGAAGGGGAGATGCAAGCGCGGTTTGCACAAGACTGTATGCCAATCACGACGGCCACCTCTTCCGAGCCCGTCAAGGTATTCTGTGATTCGACGGCGTAATCAGTCAGGCATGCTCAGGCTAGTCGGCAATTGATAGGGAAGACATACAGGACGTTGCACTTGAACAATGAGGTTACTGCCTGCCTTCACTGTTTGGTTAGCAGTAGGAAGTCCTATTGCAGCATTCTGCGCGAATGTGATCGCGAAGAAGAGCGCGAGGGCGAACAAGTACTTCAACATGATTGAGTGTAGAGGGTGAAAATTGCAATGGAGAGAGTCGAGTTTCATCGATCTGTTTTATACCCAATTGGTCCATCAGAGTGGAGCATAGCATGGGCATCGTTGGCCGATGACTGAATGAATTCAGCGACATAGGCTGTGATTTGCCTACTGATGTAGAAGGCTGGCACTGCGCCATCGATGATAGGCTTGTCAGGTTTGCGGGTCGTGCATTACACTCGGAACTATCCCGTCAGGAGGTACTGATCTTGCGCCACTTGAAGTGGGCTGTGCACCACACTGCACCTTCCGTTTGTCCATTCCGTGTTGGCAGACTTCTGATAGCCGGCAGAGCAGCAATACTCGCAGAGGCTGCTGAAAAGTTTCAGGTATTTCACTTCGACGTCTCGGCAAGCAACGCAGACAGTATGAGTGTCGTATAATATAATATAATACTTCTAAGTCTTAGTAGTACTCACTTTCACTGAAAGTCTGCCAGACTCAGGTACGCGGACAGGTTCTCCGAGTCTCCATAATGATTGCGTTTGTGCGGCCATAAAGTCCGCCTCTAACTGTTTGTACATACCACAGATACTTGTTATGGAGCGAGGACTCGGAGGCTGATCAAGACTAGTACTGCAGTGTGCGGCGACGATCGGACCGAACGGAAAGTACTGCTGCCAGCACAGGGCCTCGGTCAGGCCAGCCCGAGGTTGCCCCCAGAGGCTATGTAGGTAAGCCAATTTCACGACTCTTTCTCTTGAAAGCTTGTCGGCGACAGATCGACTCCGGGTCCTTATCCAAGTAATCTAGTGTAGTAAGCACTAAAGGAATTTGGTCTACAGTGTAATAATAGAGCAGGTACGTTCATTATTGAAACATGATGCATCCACCTGCCCATCACCATCTCGCAGTCACTCACGTATTTGAAGCACTCGGCCGCAGCACGAAGTTGGATTTTTGAATCTTACCAGGCCTTTGGTAAGATCGACATTCACTCAGGCTGGAAGCACTAGACTTTATGAGTCCATGCAGAAACAAAGCCAAATGGCACCCATAGACAATTCCATCAAAATATTGGGTGGCATGAAGCTTTTCCTTTCAGTCACCAATTCTCAATCAACAGGTGGAACAGTCGAGTGCAATCGGTATCAGAATGGATGACTGCAACACGAGACAATAAGCAAGCAATACATATGTTGCACACACTTCACAGGTACATAAATGTCAATCACAGAACCGTCCTCAGACCGAGAACGGACTTCCCGCACTGAGAAGCCCATAGGTCTTCTTTGACACCACAGCCCACTCGGGCAAAAACTGCATCACCTCCTCCAACGACGGAATCTTACCTCCGGATCGCCCTCCCCCGATCGTCGCACGCTCATACTCATCCCAACCGCAGGTCACCCGTCCTTCCAGTCCCTCATCCTTTTCCACGCCTTTCTCACGCTCCCATTCGACCTCGACCTCGAACCGTTTCCCAAACGTGCGGCTCCAGAGCTGGATCGAACTCAGTCCCTTGTCTGGCATCTCGTACCCCTTTTGGAGACCCTTGGCGCCATCCCCAACGACACTGAACTTGGAAATTCGTCGATTGTTGAAATAGAGGGTGCAGAGCCGCGTGTTGAGACCCTGCACGGTGATTAGAGCGCTAGTCGGTCCAGTGCGGTCCAGGGAATAAGAAACCCATGGCACCTCGCTGCTCCAGTCGGTGGTGCGCTTTCCTCCAGGCGAGGGCTCCATATCCGAGTTTACTGGCCACGTGCAGGTCTGCAGGCCGACACGATCTTCGGCATTGTGGCATTCCATGGGTTTACCGAACGCGGAAGGAAGCACCGGAAAGATATGACGGGTCAACAGGTGCTCAGGTCCCGTAAGCGCCGTCGTAACGTGTTCGACCCTCGTTCCTGAGGCAGTCAAGTCCACGGTCTGCTCGAAATATATCTTCATCGGCGAAGCCTGTGAGAACGGAAACGCGACCCAAGCGTACACGGTCGAGAGTACGAATATAACAAGCACGAGAAGCGTGAGCCATCGATGAACGTTGATGCTGAATGGGGACATGGGTAAAACAAGCAAGAGAGCCAAGAGAAAGAGAACACTGTATGCTATAACGTTAAGAGCGTTGTCGTGAGTAAGCAAACCCTTCAACAGTATATGTACACTAAAGGCAGACTTACTGGTGGTAGGACTGTTTCCATCCGTGAGAGTTTGGTTCATTGCTCCCAGGAACATGATAGAAACATGGGACACCAAAATGACGGGAAACGGGACTACGAGCAACAGTTGCAGGATCCACCATCCGATCGCACCTTGATTGTCGTCGAGCGATAGTGCGGGTGCACGCACGTGTTCCCGTGGGACGAGCGGAGTGGTCTCTGTGGGCTCGGATTCTTCCACGATTCTAGATGATGACCGCTGGTTCGGTTCTTCTTCAGTGCTGACAGCTTGGTACTGAGTGCCACCAACGTAGACATCGACCTCAGCCTCCTTCTCGAAACCAGGTGCGCTCGTCATCGCTTCAACCAGGCCCACGATGCATCCCAGAAGGGTGCACACGTTCCAAGCAGTGATGAAATAGGTACCACCTATCTCGGCACTTCGCAGCACAATGGTCGAGAGGACGAGCAAGACCCAAGTAAAGCTGTATACTTGAAGCAAAATCGAAAGTTTCTGTTGCTCCGGGGCTAGCACGGTCCCGCGGAGGTTACAAGGGAAGGAGATTACTAGGACGGTCGACAGATATGCCAGCGACAAAGCGGAAACAAACACCAGGAAAGGGTGAGAATGAATAACCTGATCGTTCGCGTTTGAGAGCAATCCTTGAGGAGGAATAGTAACTTACGTATGGATTCAGGTGAACGTATCCTGCAATCAAAGCTGCCTGAAGACCAACGCTGATCGCTAGAGCCACCCAAAACTTGGTCGAGCTCCAAAACTGAAATCCAAAACTCTTCAATGTTGCCAAGATTCCTTCGCTATATGTCATGTTCTCTTGAACATGGTGAATGTCATTTCCACCAGGATGGATAGAATACCGTGACCGAATGATCCTGCTCAGGCGGACAATGTGCTTCGAATATGCGAGAAGCAAGAGAAGGATGGGGCCGGTGGAAAGTAGAACCACGTTTACAATGAACAATGCTTCCAGCGAAAAGACCACCAACGCAGCACCGAACACTGGCCAGGGATAAGAAACCGTGCGACGAAAAAAGAGGATTATGAAACACTCACATTCAAAGTAAACAGGTTTCTCCTGTCCAGGAAGGGGTCGAGCATGGACCGCATCATCGTTTGCGAGGACAAGACTAGCACCATAAGTTGCTTCCATCATCGCCCAGAGTGCCTTTTTGCCGCCCTCCATGCCAGGTATCGAGTCATACCAGGTGTGATATCGACTCCGGCCCCTGTAGAATGCAAAGTCGAGACCATCTAAACCTGCTTGTTCATAGACAGAGTAATCGGTTGCGGAACGTATGACGCCACGCGAAAATGCGTCTGCTGTGATCACGTTGGCATGTGGATGCGGAACGTGATTGCTCGTCCAAGAAAAGAGAGGTGCAATGTTTGTGGCTCGGTACATTATAGGTCGACTGTAAGAGCACATCAGAGGCGATTCAATGATAGCGAAGAGAAGGCCGACAAATCTCACCCTCCCGCGGCTGCGCCTTCTAGGTTGAGAAAAACATCACTCATGGCTGCCCAAGGGTGCTGTAAGAAACTTGTACAACGTGAGTTCCGTCATGAAGGATGTCGGATGGCATTCGACGACATACGCATGTGCTCCGTTCAGACCAGACTCTTCATTGTTGTTGATATTGAACACGACAGTTCGCTTTGGTCTATGTTTCGCAAAGTGCTGCACCATCTGTATCAAGGTAACAACCCCCATCGAGTCGTCCGTCGTACCAGGCGCAGTTGAGACCGAATCATAATGAGCCGAAAGTAGATATCCCCCAGATTCGTGGAAAGCGGGGTCTGTTCCTTGTATTTTGACGAGGATGTTGTTGCCTTCTTGGTAGACGGCGCGCGGTTGCGAGGAGAACACGTTCGTGGCCCAAGAGACGTTCGAAACGACGTCGTAATCGATCTTCACATGAGGATGCCGCGAAGCGACGTCTTTGAGGCGCTCGAGGATGTGGTCACGGACAAGGTCGTTGGCATGCGAGTTGAAGGAATGGGGTCGCGCGGATACCTTCGAAAGCAAGGGATCTTAGTTCCGGCGGTCCGACGGCATGGAAAGATGGAAGGATTGCTACTTACATGGTGAAGATCCAACCAAGCTTGATCCAGGTCGAGTTCTCTTGTGTCGCTAGGGACTGGAGCAAGATCGTCCGTGACGAGTACGGAGATGAAGATTGCAGTGTAGACGAGAAACAACAAGACCGTCGTTGGTATTGTGTTGAAGGCAAAAAAGACCCCTAAGCGGTCGCGAATGCGCATGGCTGGTTCTTGGTCTTGTGGCCACTAATCGAGAGTGCTTGTACTTCTCACCTGCCCCGTAGTCGTTGCAAGCGGTGAAAGTTGCTGTTCGGATAAGTGAACACGGCGCTACCTTAGGGTCGTGACGTAATTCATGAAGTTGCGGTCCGGACTCGGAGATCCCGTGACCCCTGACACATCGCCAAGGGACACTGAACGTCTCGTCATTCGATCCAGTCGCGATTTTTGTCCCATCAGCTGAGATGTCCACCGCACGCACCAACCAGAGTGTGCTTTGTACACGTTCACCTTTTCGTGGCTCTTCGTATGTACCCTGGGTCATAAAAAACTGTATAGTCATTACGTAAAACGGGTATTACATAAGTGAAACCATCTGTAGCGTTTGCGCGTAACGTCCTCCCGTTGTTTTTCAATTTCTGATGTGGCGGTAATTATGGGATCGAGACCCAGTGCGCACATCACATTACATGCTGCTCATTCTGGCACAGGATCTTTGAAAAAGAGGCAGTGTCAGCCTTGTCAGGACGTGACATGTGACATGGTAGTAGGGTCGAACAGTCCACAATTTTGATCGTCTCGAGCATTTCAACTTCAATTTTCAAGCATGTACTGTTACATCGAAGACATTGTAAACCCCAGTGACAACAGTTTGAGCGCGTGTTGTCGACAACAGAAAAAACAACCTTCCTCGTACATATGTGAGAGAATCATATCATTAATATTGGATGTTGCCTGTTGAATGTGAACGTTGATTCGACGAGTCGGGTGGTTTTTCATGGCAGGGTCGTGTAGGCGCATCTGAAGTCAACAATTTCCTTTCTGCCAACTCCCTGCTAGTCTCCCGTAGGCAGACCCTTAGGCAGGAAGAGTTTCTTAACTACCTGCCAGTTGCCACGAAACTGGAAATGTGGACGTGGCGGTGGGTTGAACAAGTGTTGCCTTCTAAGATGGCAGCGGAATCTCGGCAATGTCAAACTCATACATAACTGGGACCGAAGGTTCGAAGTACTGAAACACCCAGGATCCGTACCCTTCAGCCATCTTCTTCACCATGTCCGACGTGCTCGCCAATCCGCAGCTGTTTCTCGCAGCCTTAACGACTCGTCGGTGAGCATTGTTTCTCTACCATTGTGTGTTCGCAGCGTTAATGCAACCAATCGTAGACATTGTGTTGTCGCGGGATCCGCTTTCCTGGTGTACGATTATTTTCTTACTATCTCTCTTGAGGTACGTAGGTCTACCTCTTCATTGATACAACAGTTTTCTGAAATCCGGTGTCGAAAGGTTGACTATATCTGGAATGCGCCCTGGTCTGCAGTCAAGCTGGCCTTTCTTTTCAACCGGTACCTCACCTTAGCAGGACAGGTTTTTTTCGCGCTCGAAGAAATAGGGATCCTCAGTCACGGATCGACAAAGGTGACTATACCAATCCATCTCAACCATAAGTTTAAGGAATCTCAGTTCCCCCACCCGCTTACCCTAGTTTTGTAAAAACTTTGAGTGGTTTGCTTCTATATACGGACCTTTAACACAGGAGTCCATTCACAGTGCGGTTTACTCTTGTCGCCAGTCACACACTCTTGATCATTTGAAAATATAGTTGTGGTTCTACTACGTGCCTGGGCACTCTGGGGATGCAAGTATTCTGTTGCCGTCGGATTGATAACCACATATGTACTCTACCTGTTTGGATCCATCGCCGTGTTGGTTGTTATCTTGGTCCCTTTTTCAAAATTAGGTGGGCAACGGAATTTTCAGTGGAGAAAAAAAAACCAAATTCGAGACAGAAATTACATTCCCATACCTGGAGGAGACTGGCGTCTGTTTTCTTCCAACATCAGGTGAGCTCTACCATACTCGATTTTCAACGATTTTCTGATAATGTTGACTGTGTGCGCAGTTATGGCGGTGGGTAATAGGGATTCGGGTCATACGCGAATAGAGACGCTGACCCGTTCCTTCATGAATAGTGCGTTTTTCTGGCGATATCGTGAGTGAGTTCTAGTAGGACCTGTACATTGCAACTTACGAGAACCATAGACTATCTCTGGATATCATTGTATTTATAATGGTGGCGTATTCACTCTTCGAACTAAACAAAAGAACCCAGTATTTCCGACCCTCGCCTGTTTTTCGTCTTTTGGCCAAGGATGGTAAGGAGATGCAATAATTTCTCCAGCATGAATTGACACCTTCCTGGGCCAGCGTTCCTGTATTTTTCGGTGCGTTGTCACGTTTTCTGTGAATGATTCGTTTGCAACTCCATATAGATCAGTGTTCTGACCACCATAATAAGCTTTGTATGCAAGTGAGTGGCCTCTTCAACAGTCCCTTCGGTTGCTTGTTCAAATGCGATACCTTAGTACCACGCTTGCCGATGTGAGGTCCTTCACCCACTTCTTCGGGATATGTTCACTAAATTCCGCCGCACAGGACCCCCGAAACGGGCTCCAGACGGCGTACGTGATGAAAAATTCAATGTGTGACGAGCACTCTGATAACTCTTATTCTTCAAAAAATATGGCGCCTTCTGTATGAAAGCTTAATCCCTGTGATCAATGTCGCTGGGCAACGAGTGGTCTTGAACCTCCGAAGATTTAAATCGCATCCTGGCTCAGTTCAAACTTTTCAAACTTCCGACCGGACCAAGGAGACGGGACACGCATCGCATCGGCGGACAGCTAACCGCCCCGAAGAATTGGAACACGACTGGGATATTGAGGATGCGAGCGAAATAGAGCTGTTCGCGTTGAAAAGAAGAGACTCGTTGACTCATGGGGGAAAACTCGAGGGCACGTACCCCCTTTTCGTCATTTGTGGAAACGAGTGACTGGAACTCCACTTCGCAGATACCATTGTCGGATTTGGCTGCTGACATCGAGCTAACGCTGCTAAGGGGATGAGAAGTGTTGCACTGGTCGCTTCGATACTCTCACTGTAAAATTCTGAGGAGCCTGCTAAGTAGTCAATCGCAAAGGTCTTGGATGGTCTGCAATATTTTGAATATGTGATCACAATCGACACTGCTGGGACCTGGGAGATCTCCCTGAGCATGAACGACACTATTAAATATTGAATGGCTATGACTTCACTGATGCTATCTCCAACAGGGATGTGATACTGTGGAGTGATATGAAGATCGATATTCGCAAATAGTGCTGGAAAAGCAGAAATGCGAACCTAGATGGTCATCGCTGTATCTTAACGGAGCTCTACTCGCATGGCTATCCTCAGTCTCTGCGGTGAAAAGGAGAGGAACATAATACAGCGAGGATGGACGGCGTCAGCTTCTTGTAACACCGACAGCTCCAAACATTGTAACAGTGCCTGATTTTTGCCTTCGATAAAATCGTCGAGATCCTTACTCACTGTGTGGCGCACTGACCAGTAGCGGCAAGTACGGTGCGAGCTAGGTTCAAGTGTAATATGCCTCGTCAGTTACTTATTTTCGGACTCGATGCGCCCGCATGTGCAGTTACCGCGCCTCGCTTCCTTCCACATCCTAGTTTTCGACATCTTGGTCTGTGATTGTTACTCGTTTTCGTAAATACATGCTTCAGCCTCGACTGAAGTACCCTGAGGATTTTTTTTTTCATTATCATTAGTAGCTATCCGCTGACCATTGCGCTGACCCTACTCCCGATCAGTCATAACATGAATGCAACACCCCTCGAGTTATCAAAGGATACCTCACCCGCTTGGCTCGACACGCACACACGGATTGCATAAACTTCGGATTGGTTCGAATGGGATGATCAGAGTGAGTTGAAACGATCGACATTGATAGGGGTCGAGATGTAGGGATCGGGATTCGGGTGGTTTCCTAGCACATGGTTTTCTCAGCTGCTATATAGAGACGGAAGGGTTAGGAAAAATCTGTTCAACGAACGGTGCGACTGCATCATAAAGGGTACCCGACAAACCTTGGTTTGAAGGTTGGACCTCAAGCTTAAGCAATATGCTCATTTCTCCGAAGATCTCGAGGAAGAGTGCTCGAAGCGGCGGTGAGGTCCTCGACACTTCCTCCGGTCGCAGCAGTGCTCATACAAGCACTCGGATTCTGATTTTACACATAGGCCGCGGTTCCATTTGTGGCATGGAGCTCGTCTTTCCGAGAGATTGGAATGGAAACACACGCCAAATTCCGAGAGATGCATGATGCGCAGGTCATCAAAGGCGCTGTGTTCTGTGAGAGGTATGGCCTTCTAGTTGCCGACACGGATGCGAACGGCTTTGTCAAAGTCGATAACTTTGTGATGGAAAGAAGGTTGGATGGCTGCGAATAGGTTAGACATGTAGGAACACCAGTCACCATACTCGGTGAAGCGCAGAGGGATTGCAAATACGGTGGCTTCGACAGTTTTCCTAAAGGCGAGGTCCCACTCTACGTGGGTCTGAACCGCTTTAGGCCTCATGGTGAGGTTTTCGAAGACCTTGTCAAGGTCGACTGGGAGTCCCTTGACGATGTTAATCCACTGGTCATACGGGAAGTCGGGACAACCCGGTGCGAGCATGATTTTGCGGACGACGTAGACCGGGTCATCGGCCCAGCTGTCGAGGAGTCTGAGGATCTGTTCATGCTGAAGCGAGGGATTGTGTCGGCGAGCGGAGCTAGTGGCGTTCCAGGGGAATCGCGACTCATCAACACACCCTCTTCCTCGCTTCCGATTGGGTTGGTCTTCCTCTGCGGGGTCACACGCGGAACAGCCCCTTTTTTGAAACTCCCGCTCTCGTCGATTATCGAGTCGCTTATCTTGGGATTGCAAAGAGGGACGAATGCTGTGATCATCCATAGTCGGGTCTCTCCAAGGGACGGTTCGGGACGAGGGAGAACTGCTCGACATTGAGCAAAGTGATGGGAACAAAGTCAAAAATGCGTGTGGTTGCTTATGATGAGACAACGAGAGCGGGTTAGATCAAGAACGGTGATAGGATAAGTGGGCCCACGTACCTGACTGGAGACGAGAGAGGGTCAAGGATGGGATTCTACCGCCGCGCCTTGTTAGGTACAAGCGGCACCTTCGGACGGTGGGAAAGTATGCACAGATGGTTCACCGAAGCGGCAGCGGAAAACAAAACTTTGAAGGTGTTCATGTCAGCACTCATCGCTGCCTCGCGTGCAATAGGAGTGGTGGGTGGAGTACTGTCGTCACCGTTCTCCTATCGAAAAAGTTACAATTCCGATTCCGAAACTTTACGAATCCGAACCGGAAGCGAAGGAAAGACGCAGTAGGTGCACACCGCCTGTGGTAAATGCAAAAGTGTAGTTGTCAGATTCGCACGAAGTGAGCAATCTAAAGTAGTACAGTGATCAACGGTAGGTAAGTAAGTCCATACGCACTGCGGCACTCGGCGAAGCAGTGCGAAGCCATGCAGCACAGCAGAGCCACTGCGGCCGAGCAGTGCCGAGCCCCTCTGCCTAGCACAGCTCGGAGCCGGAACGGACGAAAAGCACGTGGGGTGCACACGCTGTGCAGCTCCGGAGCATAATATAATAGATGCCAACACAGGGGCTATGATAATATGACGTCGCAGCGATGATCGATGAGGGGTCAACACCATCAAATATTCACGAAGCTCGCTGAGCTGAAAGGTGTATCGCTGTGGTTTGTGATCGCGACGATAATCGCAGTCGCAGGAATAGGTGTGTCTGGCAGCCCGACAACAGCATAAGTGACGGGACTGGTGAGTATGAGGCTGAAGCATGACGGATGTTATTACCTGAGTCTTAAACCGGGTGCCACAGATGTAACTTCCCATCAAACCCTCCGGATGCCAAGAATGCACCGATCGGAGGGAGAGAAGTAAACCTGTTGCTTGCATGTGGATGTTTGAGTGGCTGTCTGACAGGGTTACCAGTCCAAGTCTTTGCAACGCGGAAACGAACGGTTTAATCATTGGATGCGCTCGCAAGATAGCTACCTGCGTTATTAACTGCTTGAATCACAACATTGTTACATACATCACCCATCCTTGTAATTGATTGTCTCGTTCCCATAGGAAAACCAGTGATTGTTCTCGACGATGTCTTTGAAAAAGACTTGGTCGTCATTGACGGTATGTCGGACACAGGGCATGGATGTTCGAGAAAGAGGGCGGGAGTAAGCAGTATGACGCCACCAAGTCCAGCTGGATGCCCATGGTCACTGGCGGTCTTGCCGTACCGAGTGGCATTTCTCACCTGTCTCCCCTGCAGGTCGACGATGAGACAACAAGCGGTTTATTCCGTCGTTGGCGTTGATGTGGAGGTACAGTTGCCCTGGTTTGTGAAGGGCGTTCCGCAACGTACGCCCCATGCCAGACTCTCGCAGCGCCCGTGCTGAAGCGTGGCAACAAGAAACGGAAGAAACCTACACTTTTTCACCTCTCCCTCCCTCCCTCCCTCCCTCGGGACTGCCGTCAGCCAAGAAGGGCGAGAACGACTCGGAATCCATGCAGCCTCGTGTCCAAGAATATGGCCGGCCGTTTATGTCACGAATCTGCCTCCGGACATGAGAGTCGAGGAGATTCGAGCGATCCAGCAAGTTTGAGAGAACGACGAGAGCGAACCGAAGGCGAAGATGTACGCGACGGAGAATGGGGCACGTTGGTCGTGTTTTTCAAGGAAGAGAGCGTGGACCTTACCGTCACGTGGATAACATTATTTCGTCCAATGGCCGCGTGAAATTATTTGTTCCTGTTGTGTTGAATTTTTGATCCTCCTGCCAAGTCCCCTCGGGTAGCAGTGCTGACTCTTGGAGGAAAAACCGTTTGAATCTGCGTCCGCCCTCCACAATGGTCCGTTTATGATCCAACGCAGTAACTGTCCTCCGTGACTGCCACAACAAGTGGCTTCCGACACTTATTTCGTACTGTTTCCGAGGAGGCGATATTGTTCAAACCCAGGTCTGGACCGCTGTCCGCAGACAATGCACACTACTCGATCCCTTGCATCTGGATCTGAAGCGTCGACACCCTCCACACTCACAATGACCTAAATTGCGCTCCTCCGCTCCCCTCTATCCTGTCGCAAGGGTTTCTTCCGGGCAGTACTCGCACCCAATCAGGCCGTTGACTTCTCTCGGCGGGACGTTCTCGCGGTTGAATCGACTGTTTCCATGTCTGCGCCAAGTCTGAATCAGCAGCACGACGACGAATGGGAGGTGACATATCGAAAGCAGCCTGAGCAGGTGCTGGGAAGAAAAGATCGTCGGATTTGGGACTTGAGATGGATGAGGTACAGGTGGAAGAAGGGAGAGCGAGCTGGGTACTTGTGGCACAGGAGCTCGTCGGGCCGCCCGGGGTAGTCTTGCGGTGGATCGTCGAGAACGTCAAGTCGGTCGTCGACGCTCAAGTTCCATCGTCGAGTTCGTGGAGAGCCGAGGAGATTCAATGGGATCCGGATATCGATTCCAGTCGCTCTGGTCCATCCAAGTCGACCTCTTACTCTGATGAGAGGCGACCACCGCCTCCCTCGAGCTCCAGAACCAGAAATCGAGTCGGATTCGCTATCAGCCTGGTGGTACGCCCCTTCCCCACACCGCGGAAGTCCTACAACTCCCCATACTATAAACTCGTTCCGCTTTCCACCTCCTCCCCCAGTTCAGTATGGTGTTCCATCACCACAGTTCCCGCCGTGGCTCCCTAGTGGTCGCGTCACGTCAGCACATGGACATGGATATTGGTAGAGTGCTCAGCCCATTGGTGAGTTGGACGTATCTTCGTTGTCTCCATACTCTTTCCGCTGTGCGTGGGGTCTCTGTGGTTGATTGTTCGTGAAATTGTCTTTGAATCCCCAGCCTCGTGTTCTTTTGCTCTATCTCCTGTGTAGTGTTGACGTGCTTCATGTGCTGTGCGCTATCAGGTGTCCCATGAGCCGTGACCCGAATCAAGCCAGGGCATTCCTGCCTCATTCGCGCATTTTTGCTTCCCCTACTTCTACCCCTTCGCCCCATTCGCCTCGATATTCAAACAAGCCAATTTTGGGTCGGGACAAATATCAATGGGTTCACAACTGTGATAAGGAGACAGAGACCGACCATGGATACGAATCTGCGACGACCACGACAGACTCGGATCGTCCTCCGCATATACCTATCGGGGCAGCGACGCGCGTAGAAGCACCTCAAGTCCACGGAGACAACGATGGGTAAGCGCTCGGCGTCGAGGTCGATGCAGACCACGTGGCTGCATGCGAGACGCCTGGTCTGTCGGATCCGTCCACCCCTGTTAAGCTTCTCCGTTGATTCTCCTCGTCTATGTCCTCGGACGCGCCGGGCACAAATTGAGATGGTCGCGAATCATCCAAGGCCGCGGTGGTATTTCCTCCGCTGAACGGGTCTTTCCATCAAGGACCACTGTCACACATTTTGGTGTCTCCGTCCGGGCAGGGAGTGTCTGTACAAACGACGCCTGTGAGGTCGTTGATGCCCGTCAGTTCCTCGGTGCATCTATTCACAGGGATTCTGGGAGTCTATGACGTCCATCTCTCCTTGCTCGTATTCGTCTTCGCTGCCCCTTTTGCCGTCGGTGTCGAAGCCTGCCGCAGGATGGAGCGGTGAGAGAACGGCGCCTGTTAGAGAGGAAAGCCACGAGTCGTCATCCGAAGCCGCCAGTTCGCAATTCACGCCCTTTGCCAAGTGACGGGTGCTGGGTCGACGCGTTCGTCGAGTTCGCAGCCTGCCTCGCATTCATCGCGGACGACCACGCCCGCGTCTGCGTCGTACCCTTCATCACCATCACCTCTCAATGAGTCGTCGTCTTTTGTGTCTCCTCTTCCTGCTTCAACCCTCAGCAACCTGATGACATTATTACTGCATTCTTGACGGTGACGAGCGCGAAGCGAAAGAAGACAACATCTCGGACGAGGGAGGTCGTTGATCGGTTGAGGTCGTCTTCGATCGATGCGGACAAGTGTGGTGTGCTGGGGGTGGATGGGATGCATGTATGGCAAGATGGTGTTGTCGTCCTCTGGGTCAGAGAATGGGGGACATGGAGATGATGGAGGGCAGGTGTCGCCGTTAATCGGATGTGGGTGCTGGGTCAGGGTTGGATACAGGCAAGAATCATCACAGTCAAGGTTCCTCGTCCTCGTCCTCCGAGTCTGGTTCGTCTGAATCGAGAGGAGAACATGACGGGAAGACATCGGGCTCGGAGACGGTTTCGTCGTCGTTTACCAACGCTGGTTCGAAAGGTGTCACCACCACCACAATGGCTGCCAACACCGGTGTCACGCCCTTTCCGATTCTGAGCATGTCGCAGACGTCATTGGGTGCTAATTATACAACGAATCACCATAATCAGAGTGACAGGTACTTCATCAGATGTGGCACAGATGGGCCCAAGATGAATGTGATCTCGATCACCCTCCCGAAGCGCATGTAGCTCTGGTTCTCATTCCTTGTCAGTAGCATAGCCATCCAAGCCCATCTCATCCTGGATGATTTATTGATCAATTGTAACTAATGATATTCTTCCCACGCAAGCACCTCTGCATCCTCGCCCGGACTCTACGGTACTATCTCTGACAGTAGACTCTAGAGTGCTCATGCGGAACTCCTTGACCCGTGAATAACAAAACGCCTGCACACTATCTCAGAAATGATAATGGCACAGAGGTCAGCTGATCATCATATCATCCGCTTCCATGAGCTCCAACATCTCATCCACATCCCACTGTCCATCTGCACTGGCATCCAGTAGCACCTCTAGCACCTCCTCCTCCTATGATTGCCACTGTCTCGCCTTTTCAGCTTCAGCAGGTGTATGTGTCATTTCCGTGATACCATGTTGTGCTGGCAACAGCACCGGTGCCTGTGTCCGTATCACTAGTGTATCAGGGACCACATGGATAGCTGCAGGGAACTTGGGTGGCTGTTTATCCTGCTCGTCCTTTGCCCCCACAACATGTAGGTGTGCATCTGATTACAGGAGTATTGGGGATGTGACATGTGAGTTGGTGAGGATATTGCACATATTTGTTTCATTTTTGGTTTTTGGTTCGTCAGTCAGATACAATTGACGGATGGAAAGATTGTCATCTTGTTTCTTGTGCATTTTCTCTCTTTCATGTTCTCAGTCTTTTTTGTCTGTTTGGCTATGGAAGAGGGGAGTAATACTACTAATTGTGCTGAGCTCAATATATAGTCCATGTGATTTCTTTCTTTTTTTTGTGATACTCTCTCTCTCTCACTTGCATGTCTGAACATTCTCATATTCCACTTTTTCATGTAGGTCTATACTTTTACAACATGACCAAGATCTGAATCTCTTGTGTTGTGTGCTGTTACATGATGATCTTTTGTCTGCTGAGTTGGGATTTGATCATGAGTGGTGAGAATGAGAATGAGGGGACTGGATCTCATTCATGTGTTCTACAGTAATGAGGGTATATATCCTGTGTGATTTGTGCTCTCACTATGCAAGTCCCCTCACACTTCCTAAGTGGATCCAGTCAGGGCATTTTTTTAATGCTGCTGTTTTTTCTCCTGATACAATCTGAACTACCTTCACTTATTGTAGACAACCATGTGACATGTCATACTGTTTTGCTACATGTCTCCATACAAACATGCAATTCATTGCATGAAACAAGCTGGTACACACAAGGCTGACTGGGTACATTTCTATGGATCTCCTGTTGTTACAATTCTTTTTTTTTTTCTTTCTTCACATTTTCTTCTTTTTTTAACCTCAAAATAACTTGTTTTCACTTTCATGAACAGGACTTCATTGGATTGCTACAAATATAGTGGTCATTAAATATAATATTAATGACATGATATGCTTGACATACACATCTGATTCTGAAGAACAACTTTTAAGATCATCTCAATCTTTTCCTTCCTGGATGCTTTGCCATATTGATTGAAAACTTCCTCCATGTCCAATTTCACCTTTGCAGATATGTTTGATTGCTCATACTTTGTAACAGCAGATTGAAGTGGTTGAGGATCTTTGTGATGGAAAAGATAGAAAGAATGCTCCAGCACAAGCAGTATATCTAAGAAGCAATTTATTTTGAACAAAAAACTGTATTATAAGCAAACATACCAATACTCATGAGTGCAGTTTCCTGCCATGTATCCTATAATCTTCAATTTTATTTTGATACAAAGTGAAATGAAGGAAGAATTTACCATATGATCAGGTTCCAAAATGGAGGATTGACTCAAATCCATATTGGACTGAATAATAAAATGTTAGAACTAGATAGAAATAGCAGGAATTTACATACTCTGTGGTTGTGAATGATCTGCATCATAGTAATTGATAATATCAAAATACAGGAGAAAATAAATAAATGATATTCACCCTCTATAAAAAATGAGATATCATAAAGATTTTACTTATATAATTGACTCTTACCATCTGAAATGAATTTAATGAGATGGTAGATCAGATATGAATATTTTGCCACATAAAAAATAAAAATAAATTACATCCTGCAGGTGATAAAACAATGTTGTCAAATCCATATAATATATCATTTCAAAAACAACTTACAGCCTTGAAAATGATGAAACATTCAGTAAATAAAAAAGTGCAAGTATAGTATGAACAATGCACTATACCTTCTAGTAAAAATGAAAAAAAAATGTTCATATCTGATCTAC
>JBBPPC010000351.1:0-21105 GCA_038091775.1 Leccinum olivaceopallidum | reverse complement strand
ACCTCCTCGATCAAGCTATCACAGAACAAGAGGCCGCTATATCCCTTGGCGTCCGTCCCGGCACGCATCTCGCCCCGATCCTTTTCCCAGACCTCGTCGTCCTTCGCTGGGCCCGTCCCCCACGCGTGAACAGTTGTCCTCGTCCGCGTCACGCTCCACCCTCACCTACGCACACGCCGTCTCGTCCGTCGCTTTTACCACCAACGGCGCCTACTTGCTGAGCGGTGGTGAAGAGTCCGTCGTGGTCATATGGCAGCTGCATTCCCGCCGTGCACACGTTCCAGGACTATTTTGCAACCGGCGATGCCAAGGGTGTCGTGTGACTGTGGTACTGTCTCGATCCCAAGCTTGTCAAGGTGGTCGGCGTAGAAAAGAAGTCGCAGACGTCGACGCTTCATTGGCACGCACACGCCGTCTCGTCCGTCGCTTTTACCACCAACGGCGCCTATTTGCTGAGTGGTGGTGAAGAGTCCGTCGTGGTCATATGGCAGCTGCATTCCGGCAAACGCGAATTCGTCCCTCGAGTTGGCTCTCCGATAAAAAAATATCGTCGTCTCACCACCGAGGGCAGCAGAGGAAAAGTATCTTTTGGGTCTTGCCGACGCCAGCTACGCGCTTGTGAGCTCCTCCACGCTCAGGCTTTCCCGTGGTTTTGCCCGGATCAAACTAGGTACACCTACATCTTATTTGTCAAACGTACGGCGCCTCACCATGTCCACTTGTATCGAATTCCCGGTCATCATCGTCCTAGACACCCCTCGCAATCCATCAGCCTTCGGAAACCCTCATTCTTCCCTCCTCTCTTCCCTCCTCTCTTCACACCTACTCTCCGTTCACATTTTCTCTGGTAGCTGAACTCGAAGTTTCGCCTTCAAATCGCGTTTCCAGACGCGAGGAGAAAGCCCTTGAACCTGCCCGTGTTGAACGCGCTGTTGTTTCTTTCACTGGCGAATGGATGGCAACGATCGACAAGCGGGAAGGTGACGAGTCATTCCGTGGCGAGATGTACCTCAAATTCTGGTACTGGGATTAGAAAAAAACCGGTGTTTTGGATATTGAAGACGAGGATCGATCGATCGCATGGGTTGGCCAAATTCACTTTGTTATCATTTCGTCCGGGAGTGGGGGATGTGCAGGTCGTAACCCTTAGCCTTCTTGCACGTTCCAATTTGTATCTAGACCAATGTATACACGTAGTATGTTTTTGATCTTAAATAAATTGTACGATGAATCTAAACTCGCTGCGCCTGTCTTCAGCCTCGCTCGCCCTCTCCGCCTGTTCATTTGTTCATGTTCTAGAAAGACTCAGTGAACAGAGTCACTTTAGCAGTGTCAACGGAAGTAGCGGCGGGATACGGTAGCGGTGGGAATCAATCACGTGTTCTGCTTATTTAATCAATTTTACACACTTAAACGATTCGGTTCGGCTAAACTTTCTTGTCCGGTTTTGCATCAATGTCACGGAAGAAGCGGACCGCAGCGGAGTCGCAAGTTGACACCAACATTGAACTCGAGTCACACTCTCCGCAGCGACCCAAGAGGTCTGGGGCTGGCAAAGGCGGAGCTACTTCGCAACTTGAAAGATGCGCCGATGCTATCACTCGCCCCATTCCAAAGCGGCTTCGTACGACCGTGCCTCTAGACGAACCGGTCAACCAGTTGGCTCCGCCTTCTCCCAAGAAGGGGCGCTCTCGAAAGAGGACCCCCAAACGAAAGCGTGACTCTGACGGGAAGCTAATAGTGAGTTTTGTCAACTTTACTTATAGGGAGTCTGCTGAACCTAGTCAGCAACCGGTTGCCACAACGCTCGCAACGCCAAAAAAATTTGCCATAAAGCCTAAGTTCCATCCAAGTGGTCCAGCATCCCGCTTTGGATTTAGGGCTTCTCCGGACTTGGAGAGCAGCCAGGACGAGGACGACAGTAACGCGTCAGTCGTACAGCCTGAGGTTTCTACGTTTGATTATCTGACAGCTAAATAGGTCACCTTCTCGCCTTCCACCTCTGGAAGCAGGTCGCGAACTAGACATAGACGAGCATACCATCGATGTATGGAGCAAGGCATTAGGTGGGTCCGCGTTAACGGTTTTGGACGTCCAATTGATATCGTTACAGCGCTGGCTAGCTGTAAAGCCCGTGATAATGAGGCCTCTGAGTCAACTCAGCTTGAGAGCGAAGCTGAAACTGAACAATCCTTCGATGACGAAGACCGACATTCCGGCGATGATGCAGCACATCGATCCCGTGTTAAAGACCACGTTTCCAACAGCGACCAAGATCACGGGCCCGGCGGTGATGATGACCGTGATTCCGCTGGTGATGGAGACCGTGATTCCGCTGGTGATGAAGACCGTGATTTTGCTGGTGATGAAGACCGTGATTCCGCTGGTGATGAAGACCGTGATTCTGCTGGTGATGAAGACCGTGATTCCGCTGGTGATGAAGACCGTGATCCCACCAGAGACACCACGAATAATCACAGAAGAGCCAAACCGGCAGTCTCAGCACCTTCGAGCCACGCCCATCATCGTTTTGCCAATCAACGAACTCGCTCAGAACATCCTCACTCTCCTCACGTATCACGCTCGAAACACGTTCAACATCGCGGTTCACGTGGGGAGCAAGCGGCGCGGTTGCGAGGTAAGCTAAAGTTTTGAATTATGAAGTTTTATTAACATTGTAGCAGACGCTCGTGGCATACGACACGAAAGCGGTGGAGATCGTTCGCACCGCAGGCGGTCGGAACCAGAGGCGACTGAACGTGAAGTCTTTGTTCCATTTTTCGTGAAGCATCACGTTGATGTTATAGTAGGGGGCCGCGGCACACAACGTAGGAGTCCAAGGCCTAGCGAACATCGTTCGTACCGCAAACAGTCGGAACCGGAGGCGCCTGAAGGCAAGCATTTATTTCGTCTTTCGCGAGGCATAATTAATGTAGTGGACAAAGACTCACGCACACGGCGTGAGCGGTCAAAGGGCCGGCCTCGTCGGGATGCTAGACGGGACGGGATGGATATTGACTATGATGTACTTGCCCGCCATCAACAGCGTAATAGAGTCCCTCGGCCGCCTTCGCAACGTGACCTTGAACGTCGTCGGGACTCCCGGTCTACAAGGGCTGAAGATGATGACGAAGATATTGTATTTCAGCAATCCCGCAACAAGGAGGCAGAGAAAAGATCATTTTGGCCTGACAGTTGGAAGAACTTGATAGACGATGCGAAGCTCGAGTGGCGAGTTTATCTGGCGAGCAGTGACGCGTTTCCGAATCGCGTTTATGCGAAGCGTGAGCTGATCCCGGACATTGTGCGTCAGTGTCTGCAAAAGTATAAGCAGGCAAATGTTCGTCTTCAAGAGGACATGATACCTCGTTATCAGCAGCAGCTTTATGTCCTCGTAAGTGTTCCGGGTATGATTCATTCGGCCCATACTGACGGTAGTAGATCTACCAGGACTCTTCTAGCTTTCGGTCGGAAATAAAGAAGCATTGTGTCCGAAAAGTCCCTGGTCTATATAGTCTCCAACCACCTTCAAACCTCGGAGCAAATGAATCAATTCGGTGGGTAAGAAAGCGGGCATCGGAGCTAATCGAAGGCGCAAAATTTCTCCGGGGTATTAAAGAGGTAAGTCGTGAGTGCTCGTGAATGTTATATTGACTTTATTACTCGCGTTGCAGGGTAAAGAATACAATTTCGCACACAAGGCATTATATGCCATCGCAGTGGATGTATATTATGGAACAAGCCTTAAACTTCTTGGCCGGACACCAGAGTTTAAGGAATATTTACCAGAGACATCAGTTGTTCTTATTGCTGCTGGTGTAAGTTTGTTCGTTCGTAATTTATGTACTGACTATGACATCTGGGGGCAGATCAAGTCGGTTCTTTCGTCACTCAAGCAGCACGGGAAGATCCACAACCTTGAGGCTTATGTTGAGCCTATCAACCAGAAGGTGTATGAAAAGTTATCTGCCATGATGTCAGAGGTGATTCGCCATCCGGAGTCTGGAACAGAACTCCAGGATCAGTTGGAGAGGTGGGGCTGTCGTGCTAAGTGAGTAGTACTGTTGCCAAGTTCAAGTCTGAGACTAATGAATGTTCGTTAGTCGAGGCATTGGTCCTATTGTCTGCCACCTTAGTGCTGGTGATGAGAGTGAGTTTGCACTTGCCCCAATGGGCTCTCAGGCTTAGTATAATGTATAATGTAGTCTTGCTTGAGCCAATGATGTATATATCCATTAGCCAATTTATCCTTGATTTCGTCATGCATGGTATTGAAATTATAGATTTATATTCTGTACAAATGGACAAATGTGCAGATCTGTGGAACTCTGTACAGAATCTGTACAGGATTTGATGGCTGTACAGATGGACAAATGTGCAGATCTGTGGAACTCTGTACAGAATCTGTACAGAATTTGATGGCTGTACAGACACCAAAATGGATACAACTATGGAATTTTGTACAGATCTGTACAGAGTGCCACAGATTTGCACAGACTCTGTATGGATGTGTGCAGATCATGACCTGACTGTAAGGCTGTGATATGTACAGACCTGAACAATGATATGTGGTGCTGTACAATGGGGGTCTGATTTGCTGATGTATGTTGTCACAAATACATACCTAACCCGTTTGAAGGAACGTTTGCCATCCGGTGCTACCGTTGCACCAGTGATTGTAGCATCAAACAAGACTGAACTCTCTCGTTTCAAGGGTGACAAGACCGCGTGGCCCGTCTATCTCAGCATTGGTAATCTGTCCAAGAAAGTCCGTCGTGAGCCATCCCGGCATGGAACTGTTTTGCTAGGTTACCTGCCAGTCTCGAAGCTCGCTTCCTTCGAGGACAACTCCATTGCAGGCTACCGCCTTTTTCATTATTGCATGAAGCTACTGCTTCAGCCTCTCGTGGCTGCGGGCCGAAATGGCGTCGAGATGGTGTGTGCCGATGGAAATGTTCGACGAGTCTTTCCAATCCTCGCCGCGTACATCGGAGACCACCCCGAACAATGTCTTGTGGGTTGCTGCACTGAGAATCGCTGTCCGAAATGCCTTGTGCGTGCAAACCAACGAGGCGCAAACGACACATTCACTCTCCGCAACCAAACACAAACCAAACAGACCCTTCACGCTCAGGCCACCGACCAGTACCCCCCGGAGTTCATCGCTGAGGGCCTTCGGCCCGTTTTCTCGCCCTTCTGGGCTGACCTTCCTCACACCGACATCTTTGCCTGCATCTCCTCCGACATCCTGCACCAGCTTCACCAAGGCGTCTTCAAGGACCACTTGAAAAAATGGTGCTCTGCCCTTGCTGGTCTGGTCGAATTCGACAACCGCTTTCGTTCGATGCCCATCTTCCCGGGCCTTCGACACTTCAATCAAGGCATCTCGAAGATCAGACAGTGGACTGGCACTGACCACAAGCAACTCGAGCGTGTATTCATTGGTGGTTTGATTGGTATCAGTGCTGAGCCCCGTGTTCTGCGTGCCGCTTCCAGTCTCATCAATTTTATCTATCTGGCACAGTACCAGTCTCACACGGATGAAACCCTCACTGCGTTGCAGAAAGCTTTGGACGACTTTCATACGGACAAAGACGTCTTTGTCGAGTTAGGTCTTCGTGAACACTTCAACATCCCGAAGATCCACTCGCTCCTCCACTACGTTGAGACCATCAAGAACCTTGGCAGCTTGGATGGGTTCAATACCGAAAACTCCGAACGTCTTCACATTGATTTTGCAAAGAAAGCATACGCCGCTAGCAACCGGAAAGACTACACGATCCAAATGACCAAATGGCTGCAACGCCAAGAAGCGGTCATTTGGTTCGACCAATATATTTTGTGGCGCAATGGTAGTATGACTGATAATGTTGACCACTCAAGTGAATCCGAGAGCGACGAGGTTTTGCATCGCGCGCCCTCTGTCGATGCATTCACGCCAGCCAATCATATTCCATACCGCATCGCCCTAAAACCTCACCTCCCCCAAAAAACAGTGCAATATTTAGAGCAGTTTCACGGAGCTGTATCCTTCCTCACCGCCTTCAAAGCTTTTCTAGGGACATTGTCCCATGAAAACCAATTCGAGCCGACGATTCACGATCGCTTTGACGTCTTTACTAATCTAGTACTCTTACTAGCGCCCAGTGAAATTATACCAGCTAAGGACCGCTCGAGAATCCATGCACAGCCGCCACGCTCTAATGGCATCCGGAAACCGCCCACGTTAGCCAGATTTGACACGGTCCTGGTGATGGATCATGCAGATTCGTGCCAGCATCCAGATACACTACATAGTGAGTAATTTATTGTACTGCTCGTTGCTTTTCAACTGACTCGGAGCGGGGTTCACTACATTACAAGGTCTGCGCGTGGCAGAAGTGCGCGTTATCTTCAAGCTCCCTGCACATCTCGGCGCGTATCCTCACCCGCTCGCCTATGTTCATTGGTTCAAGCCCATGCAAACATATGATCGCAACATCGGAATGTTTCGCCTCAGCCGCTCGACGAGGCAGAGGAGTCCGAATGCGGAGATCATACCCGTCAATCGCATTGTACAACAATGCCATCTGATCCCTTCGTTCCCCCGTGGTGCCGTCAACCCTCAATGGATTCGTGGTCACGCATTAGCGGAGGCTCAACATTTTTATCTCAATAAATATATTGACCTTCGCACGTTTGAACGGTACAGGTTGCATGGTAGGGCCGGATGAGCATGCACGTATATCGATGGTGTGGAAGAGCGGTCGGTCGGGCAGGCGGTCAGGCGGGCGGGTAGTGAGGTTTGTTGTTTTTATCCGTCCTCGTCCTGTTGCAGCGGCTCAAGGCACGGTTTCCGACCGCTTTAGGGATCTCCAAGGCCACCGTCTCTTCATATCAGCATTCATGCTCACCTCAAAGGTCATCTGCGACGTTTGCCCACCTCCCACCTTAAAGGGTCCAAACGGACATGCACGTGTAGGTCCCCCTCGGTCCTCGTCCTGTTACAGCGGCTCAAGGCGCAGTTTCCGACCGCTTTAGGGATCGTCAGGCCACCGTCTCTTCATATCAGCATTCATGCTCACCTCAAAGGTCATCTGCGACACTGCCAACGCATTTGCCTACCCCTCCCACCTCAAAGGGTCCAAACGGACATGCGTGTGTACTACGGTCCCCCTCAGTCCTCGTCCTGTTGCAGCGGCTCAAGGCGTGGTTTCCGACCGCTTTAGGGATCGTCAGGCCACCGTCTCTTCATATCAGCATTCATGCTCACCTCAAAGGTCATCTGCGACGCTGCCAACGCATTTGCCCACCCCTCCCACCTCGACGGGTCCACACGGACATGCGCGTGTAGGTCCCCCTCGGTCCTCGTCCTGTTGCAGTGCCAGTGGCTCAAGGCGCGGTTTCCGACCGCTTTAGGGATCGTCAAGGCTACCGTCTCTTCAAATCAGCATTCATGCTCACCTCAAAGGTCATCTGCGACGTTTGCCCACCGCCCCTCCCACCTTAAAGGGTCCAAACGGACATGCGCGTGTAGGTCCCCCTTGGTCCTCGTCCTGTTGCAGCGGCTCAAGGTGCGGTTTCCGACTGCTTTAGGGATTGTCAAGGCCACCGTCTCTTCATATCAACATTCATGCTCACCTCAAAGGTCATCTGCGACGCTGCCGACGCATTTGCCCACCCCTCCCACCTCCGAAACGGATCCACACAGACATGCGCATGTAGGTCCCCCTCGGTCCTCGTCCTGTTGCAGCGGCTCAAGGCGTGGTTTCCGACCGCTTTAGGGATCGTCAGGCCACCGTCTCTTCATATCAGCATTCATGCTCACCTCAAAGGTCATCTGCGACGCTGCCAACACATTTGCCCACCCCTCCCACCTCGACGGGTCCACACGGACATGCGCGTGTAGTTCCGGGCCCTCGGTCCTCGTCCTACTATTGCAGCGGCTTAAGGCATGGTTTCCGACTGCTCCGATCCGCTCGTGGATCGTCCCCGGCGATCGGATGTGACCGTTCGACCGACGAAAATGACCACCACGACAACGCGACATGGACCAAAGGGAGGGGAAGAGGAAGGGAAGGAAGGGGGCAAGGAAAAGCAGAATGTAGGGTTAGCGTTCGCGCTGTCGATCGTGACTGACAGTTGTCAGCAGTATCCGTACCGTGACAAGTCCTGGAATTTTTGCAAAAATTGTTGCGGATCGCGCATTCGGCTATGATCGTGTACGCGTTTGGTAGTAGTAGTAGTACTACGTGGTTTTTTTTTTTATGGTGACTACTATATAATATGCCTCATTATTGCATCGTGCTACATAACACTGTCCGATAAAAAGGTTGCTACTATAGCAATGTAAGCAGAATAAAAAAACCACGTAGCCTACGTGGTTTTTTTATTCTGCTTGCATTGCTATATAGGAACCTTTTTATTGGATGATGTTATGGTAGGCTACAGTTTTCTACTTAGAAACACAATTCGTAAGCAATTACTATATAGTATTTTGTAGTACGGTAGTGCTACAGACAAAAATCCTTTTTCCTGATGTGATCGAGTCTGTGACTAACCACGCCGTGGGTATCATGATTTCAAAGATACGTTGATAAGTCTCTTGGATGTTTTTGACCACCGAGGTATGTGTCGTGAGCAATGAGCTATCACACGAAATTCTGGTCTGTACGAGCTCAAGCAGCTGATCAGACAGACGTTTACCAAGGTTTCAACATTGGTGGTTCGCTGGTTGTTTTTTTCTTTCTTTTGATGATCGTACATGTACAGAAATGAAGTCACGAAAGCCAGTGTGAAAAGCGATACGAAAGAGAGAATCAATACTAGCATTAGATAATGCCATTGAAAGGCTATTTCACCTCCAAAGGTAGTAAAATCATCCACTGCACGACCAGGGCTACAATATTGTGGTTCTCATCGTGATCGACGCATCGCGTTTTACAAGCCCAGTACTTTTGTCAACTGGGTGACGTCTGTCGGGAATACTGTCGCTATCATCTCGGTTGTCTTCTGACCTATTGAATTTGAGGTCGAGGATTCTGATTCCCTGATGCTCATCATAAAGGTCAGGGAACAGTCGGTTTGAAGAATGGGGCGGTATGTGAGGTCGTGGTGAATTAGTCGGTGACTTGGAAATCGCAAAATCGACCCACAAGTCACACGGGAGCCACGACCACAAAAGATCATATCACTGCCTTTGTGCTGCGGTCGTGGCTGTTGCTCCCAACACACCCGAAATTGATTCCTCCCGCTTGATATGTAAAAAGGGGTACCAACCTACGTAATTCATACATACCAGATTCTGTGGTCACCAATCGTTTCTCACTTCCGCGTTGTGTCCTCTAGAATGTTGAACATGCCTCATACCGGCGGTTCCATCTTCGAAATGATCGACGTCGTTGCAGGGAAGATGGTATGTAAGAATGCGCGTATGTGCTGAGCGCGTAGCTAGTCTGAGCGGGCGACGTGTCCACTGATGGTGTTCAAGCGTTAATATGTTTGGAGCACACCATCGAAAGGAGGATCAGCGAACGGGTACGATAGGGAAGAATTGCCTCTCGAGTACGCCAGTCGAAGTTGGTCTACAATTCAGGGAATTATGTTGCTAGCTCACTTCTGCGAGATAACAATCAGATAGTGACGCCGAAGCCTGGCTTCATGGAGGACATCGGACGGAAAAATGTCGGAACGAGATGAGAGAAACTGACCTGGAAATCCTTGATCAATAGGTAGGTTATATCGTCTAAAATCGAGAAAACCGCGACCACAATAGCGATGGCACGTGCGCATGAAGGCGAGCGCCCAGGGCACAGCTAACTGCACGAGAGTGGATGAACGTGCACGTGTATGCCATTGGGCGATAAAGGCGTGCTGTGAGTGAACGACCCAGACATTTTCTTCGTACTTACTTGAACCTGAACCAGTATGATTTCCAAGTTGCGCTTTTGGAAGAGGAATGGTGAGTAGTACATAGGCAAGGCCATGGATGAACGGGGCTGACGAGAGCAGTAGAGCCAAGTAGGGCGGACAACCCACTTTCCTTGGACGGCGGTCAGCAGGTGCAAGCATCGGCCAACGAAAGAGAGTCCATCATGATGGATACTCAGGAATCGAATGGAAAAATTTCCTCCTCCAATGTCGCAACTGACGCGAATGCCATTGAAATCGTTGCTCAAGATAAGATAAATTCGGTCGCTTTTCTTGCTGATGGGAAGCATGTCGTGGGAGCAGGAAATGAAGGGAAGATTCGAGAATGGCGAATTGAGGATGGCAAGGAGGTGGGGGAGCCAATGAACGTTGGGAGTTCAATTCGGGACTTGGCAGTCACACAAAATGGCAAGTGGATCGTCTGTGGGACGGGGGGTGGTCGAGTGAGCGTCTGGGATGCGAAAACTCACGAAAAGGTGACAAAATTCGAAGCACACGCCGACGGTTGGGTGGGTGTAGTGGACGTTTCAGCAGATGGGACGAAAATCGCGACAGGAGGGTATGACGAAACGCTCAGTGTCTGGTCGTTTCCCGCTGGCGAGCGACTCCTCGGTCCATTGAAACACAACGACTGGGTGGTCGCAGTAAACTTCTCTCCCGACGGACAACTAATTGCCACTGGCACGTGGAGTGAAGAGTCTGTTCGCATCTACGATGGCAGCAACCTCCTCGCAGACTTTTCAATTACCGCCGCTTGCAACGAATCTTTCGCCTGGGCGAGCAACTCCAACCGCCTCTTTGCCTTGTCCAATGACGGCGACATTTACTGTTTCAACGTGTCCGCCAAGAAGACGCTCGCAAAATGGCGCATTCACAGCGACAATGATCCAAACTGTATCGCACTGGCATGCGACGACACGGTCATCGTAGCCTCCGCTGATTCGTCGGTCTCCCTCTGGGACACTAAGACACATCAACAAATCGGGACCGTCATCCACCACTCCCACGACATCAAGTCCATGGCCATCTCGCCAAGCTACGTCATGGCAACCGCTGGAGGTGACCACGTCACGCTGCAGAATCTCTATGACATTCTTCCCTTATCCTACTGGTCGGACGATGTGAGTAACGCTACTCATATAAGATCACGTCCCCATCAATTTGTCCTTAGGAGCGCTTGGAGAAAGAGATACGTCACTTGAAGATCGAAAAACCGGATATATACGACCTGGTTATGACTCTCCGTGCCAGGGATGCGCGTCAAAGTGGGCTTATTATCTGAATCACTCCGCTGTGCTGATATTCATCTGCACCAGAGGACGATATGACCAACCTCGAGAAAACTGTTCAAGAACTACGTGATCAGCTTGCTACATCCAACGAGGAAAAGACCGGCCTTGACGAAACGATTAATTCCCTTCTCGCACAGAATGAATCCTCAGGTGAGTTCTCTCCGCTTTCCATCCCACGTCGTTGACAGTCCCCTTCATTAGATCGCAAAATCACCCATCTCGACGAATCGGATAAGGAACTCCGCAGCGTACTCGTAGCATCTCAAGGCTCAGTCGATCGATTGACCCAGACCATCAAGGCACTACGCGCAGACATTGATCCACCTGAAAAGAGCTCAGGTGCGTTCTGGACCATCCACGAGTGACGTCTCTCTGACCCGTTTACAGTATCCATTGCGCGAAAAATAAACGAGCTCGAGATTACCACTCAAGAACTCGGTACCCAATTCACCACATGCAAACATGCCCTCAGTGTATACGACAAGAAGCACGAGTGCGAATCATTGTACGCCGACGGTCGTATATATGATGCTGCACAGCATATTGCGAATGAGGATCTGTGGCATAATCAACTAGTCGTCCATTGGCTGAAAGGTGAGCTTGTGCATCTTGTCCTAGAATAGTATATTTAATCCCTACCATCAGACTTCACCCACCGATGCACGTCGAGGCTTCGGAAGATCGGAGATGATGCGTCAAGTTCCAAGAAACACTACGAGGCTCTTTCGGCTTACTCCACTGTCTTGTCGCTCACTCCCTCGCATCCGGAAGATGTGCTGACGGGATGGACGACAAATATCAATGACATCATAGTCAAATGCTGCAAGGCACGAGTAGGCTTGTTGGAGGATGAACTCGTAGATACCACCCAGGTATAAATTGATCTCCATGGCATACCCAGTTGACGGCGCTGACTGTATCATCAGATCATTGAACGCGATCCATCAAACTACAAAGGGTTCAAAAGGAAACATGCGCTATTACATAGTCTCGGGCGCTACAAGGAGGCTTTTGATGCATTTGAGATGATGCCGTCGAGGATGCAGAATTCACTCGACCCACAAGTTCGGGGTGAGTCGTTCTCGTTCATGTTGCGCATATGACATGGGCTGATTTTTGTCGATAGCCATGCGGAATTATTATCTCGACACGACTCCAATCATTCGCCAGGTCGTCGAGCAGACCATCCATGACATACCCCGAGCACTCATTGACACCACCACTGGTCGTCTCTACGATAAGGCAATGCAAGCGGCAGCTTTCGAACAAGTCCCCATATTCAATGAATTGCGGTCTTTCATGACGACCCGCGATCGGCTCGACCTTGCACGTATTCAGAGGGAGGTGAAGAAATTTTATGAATATGTCATGTTTTCACATAGGTGGCAACCACCTGAACCGTCATTCCAAATGGTCGAGAATACCGTTATCTATGGACTAGCACCCACATCCCCCACAATCGACAAACTCATCAACTTCTGCAATCTCGTGCAATCTCGGCGCTTCCGGTGGGCATGGAGCGACACGTGCTGTGTTAATCAGAGCGACAAGGGGGTTCAGCAAGAATCGGTCGTTGCCATGTTCCAGTGGTATTGCCGTGCAGCACTAACAATCGTCCATCTTCTCGGAGTTTTCTCGGAATCGCAGGAGCCCGGGTCTCTGTGGAAGAGCATCTGGAACACGCGCGGGTGGACATATCAGGAGTACGTCGCTTCAAGGGTCATCCAATTCTACACAGAAGATTGGAAGCCGTACCTCGGTCTGGAGATGTTCAATCACAAGGAATCGCCTATCATCCTCGCAGAGATGGAACAAGCAACCCAGTTTGCTACTGAGGCCCTCGCCACGCTTCAGCCGGGGCTGACGAGGGTGCGCGAGAAGCTCTACCTTGCCTCAAAGCGCCAGACAACGCGGAAGGAAGATATAGCGTACTGTCTGTTCGGTATCTTTGATGTCGCACTCCCGGTCATATATGGCGAGGGCATGCGAGCAGTCCGTCGTCTTCTGGAGTACATCTTGACCCAATCGGGTGACGTCACACTTCTCTCCTGGACTCAGGCTGGAAACTCGAGTAGCAGTGCCAACAGCTACCTCCCTGCCGACCTCACTGTCTATGACCAGATCGAACCCCCTCACGTTCCGCAAGTGATTGAGACCGCCGAGATGGACAGGATGATCATGGCCTTGCAGTCGTCGTTACCCGACCCCTCGCTCGCCGCCGTTCAGTTGTACGAACGACTGCATAGCCTCCCTTCTCTTTCAATCCTCACTGGTCGACTCCACCTTCCTGGATTCGTTTTCTCCCTGACATCCCTCACTGCTATCACAGCGAAACCTGGATCGGACTCGATGGTTCATGTTTACCATGCCACCACGCCCATCCTTGGCGACGTACGCGTCGAAACCACCGACGACTTGGTCGGAATGCACGGCTTAGTCCTCGTTCACCCTTGGATCAGTTCCCTTCTGGACACGGATTTCTACGACGGAGTTCCTCAGTTTGATCTAGCCATGCGCGCCTTACGGCTGGTCGTTCGACTGAAGCAGCCGTTTGGTGCGCTGTTACTTGCTTCGCGGGAGCGCCTGTTGTACAAACGTGTCGCGACGGACAGTTTCATCAAGGTTCAGATCCGGGAAGAGACACCGTTGGAGCAGTTAATGGACAGCGTGCGTGTAGTCGACGTGCAGTAATCGTGGATTGTTATTGGCTTTGGTTTTTGTGTATGATGGGCTCCTTTATATCCCCCTCTGGACTTTTACTTAGTATCCTTCGGAACGACTTTCAAGCAATATTTTTGTCCTGACTGTATGGTGCCGATACTATGCGCTTTCTTTTCTTTTCTTTTTATGTTGCTTTACCACTCATCTCGTCGCCACTTTTACTGCTGAAAGCTAATGTCGGCCAACGACAAGGCAAGATGTCTAAATACAAGCCTCTTTCATCGATTGATCGTGATGGAATGAACTCTAGAATACGAAAAGGTGATCGAGTTCAAAGCACACGGCTGGGCGATCGATAAATCCATTGGACCCCCTCGCCCGATGCCAGGACGAAATTAAAATAGCAATAGTAGGAGGGATCCGGGAACAACAAAATGCTCCGAGTCAGTGTCTGGTCGTTTCCCGGCGACGAGCGACTCGGCCCATTCGACACGACTATTACTTATGTATATGATCACGGTCAATCTGACTCAACTTTTCTCCCGATGGATGACGCCGATGACTACTCTGGTTCCGGCCTGCGCTTAGCCGATCCACGAGGCAGGCGCAGGATTGATTTAGTCTGCGCGTGAGATTGAAGCGAAGTGACGCCGCCTCTTTCCATTGTTCTCGTCGCTCGGATCCTTCAGTAGTCGCTCTTAGCGTTTAGTATATGCTATATTACTCTTCTTTGACGACTTGGACTTGCTGAAGACCAGTTCTGGAAGAGATGGTAATGATAGTACCTGGCAGCCAGTGCGGATCTCCATCCTAGGATCTTGACGTGATAGTATTTATTTCAGTTTTCGTACTCTACCTCACCTTCGTTTTCTCGCACCCTAGAGCATCACGCCTGGCGACCTGCTTGCTGCCCGGATCACGGCCCTTGCACCTCCCTCAAAGCTCAACGTCACAGACATAATGCAAACCTGAAAACGAATCTCTTACAAGCATCACCCATAGACCATCGTACATGCGTAGCGCATCGACTTTGTAACAACTAGGACCTCTCACCATCTCCGCCTGCGGAACAAATTCACGCTTCAGGATCACAGCTCGTTGACCAACGCCCTGATGACTGTCACCCATGTCCAAGTGCCTTCAATCTGTCTTCACGCGCACAGCGAGGTCAGTAACAGACGCGTTAGTTCAAATACTGGATGCTCTCTAACCTGTCAACAACACCCCGTCCTTGTCTTCTAACCGGACCGTCGCGTCGGCCTCCATAAACTGGCGCAACGCGTAGACGGCGAACTTTGTGTGCTTCTTGAGCAAACACTGGACGTTACGCTCGTTGAATATTTGTACTACCTTCAACGAGGGCATCCTGGGCCTCAGATATTCCAAGAACTTGAAAAGTGCTTCTAAATCCTCCCGGGAGGAATGGTGGATTCTCAATCCCAGATAAGTATTGTTCATGGGCGCAGAGACAGGACTGGACTCCACATCAGACTCTGAGCTGGAGTCGGAGTCGGACAGGTGCTCGGCCAGGAAGCTCACGGAATCGAAGGAGATGGTAAGACGACGCAAGTTGGGACATCTCTGTGCGAGCATATCCAAGGAAGGGCAGAGTTCATCCTCAAATTCGCTGGGCTTGTACAAGTGGACCGAGACCAGCTGGGGGCCATACGTTTTGAAGAGGTAGCCCCAACTACAGTCCTCTCCGGAGAAGTCAAGAACGAGCTCTTGGAGCGCTGGCAAGGGAGTGGGTGGGGGGACGGCTTTACGGTCGCGGTATATGTTGTAGTTGGGAGTGGGAGTTGACCGAACCCGTATCAAGGTACGCAAGCATAACGTGGTCACGGTAGGTGGAATAACGACCTGGTCGGTCTCCCTGGACCAAAGCACTTGAGGACAGTTTAGAACGCGGAGCTGGGTAGAGTCATCAAGGAGCCACCTGATCTGAGAGACGGGCAGCTCTAGGTTGGGCGAGGACCAGTCGAACACGCGCAAGGAATCTGCAGAAAACGAGAGTCCGTTTAGAACACTACACGGCAGATCCTCGGCGGCGTATTGATCGGTGGAGGCAATGGAGAAGATGGCGAGGTGGGGCATGCATGCAATGAGTTCTTCCAGGAGATCACATTCGGCAGCTGCCTCCTCGGCGCGGTCAGCTATGACTATGTCCAGTCGTTGCGTGCATTCACCGAGCGGTTGTGCACCAACGACCGTGCCCTTGCCCTCGGCAGAACGCTCCAGCGTGCTACAGAGGGATGACAGGCAGCGTGCACTGCGAATGTAAACAGACTCGTAGAGGATCGGAGCGGCAATGTGCCACCATTGTCTACAGACGAGGACGAGGGTACGTTTGGTAGAGAGAGCCTTCCGGAGGGCGGGGTGGAACTTCTTGATGAAAATGGGACCTAAAATGCTAGCATTGTCGTAGATATCGGGGACGAGTGTCCCTGGGACGTGGGTGGCGTGATGAAAGATGTGGAGTAAGAGTTCGGGAGGGAGAGGAGGAGTGGCGGCTCTGCGTTTCATGTTGGTGTCCATTCGGTTGCAAGCTTTTTTCTATTCCACGATCCCAAGATCGAGAGGGAGTCACTGGAGGGTGAGATCTTGAGAGACCAAAGATCGATCGATTACTTCATTCTAGGTCGGAAGTTGCCACCGTCCTGAGCCCAGTGAGGGCAATTGTCGCCGGAGGGCCACGATGTCTCCCCAATACATACTACTCTGCGAATTCCTTGCGCACCTATTCCTATACTGCACTTAATTGGCTCTTCTCCGTGTTCTAAACTATCCGCACCTAGTTCGGTCCAGACTCCAGGGAGTTCCTGTCATACATTGAAGCCGTGACCCTAACTTGAACGCTGTCCGCCTGCTTGTGCTTTTGACCTCGACAAAGACTTTCTCGAGTTGGTACGGCCGCTTCTTCCATGCCAACGTACAGTCCTCAACTCATTTCGGTCCGACTTCACATACCCAACGATCTACCATTCGACGTCCATCTGGTCCTCGCGTGGGCATGTCCCTGCTAGCGTCGTCTCGCCATCACCTCGATCGATTTCTCTCACATATTCGAGTGCCGTCCTATCTTTTCGCATGTGACATTGAAAGGCTGTTTCATCTCCAAGGGTAGTAAAATCATCCACTGCTTGTAACAGGCAATGCATTGATCACGACATTGTAGCCCTGGTCGTGCCCAGTATAATTTTGTCAACTGGGTGACGTCCATCGTAAATGCTGTCACTATCATCTCGGTTGTCCTCTAACCGACTAAATTCGAGGTCGAAGATTTTTGGTCAAATAGGGGATTCCTTGATGCCATAAAGATCAGGGAACAGTCGGTTTGAAGAATGGGGCGGTATGGTCGTAGCGAATCAGTCAGTGGCTTGGCAATCGCAAAAAAGTACAGTTGACTCACAAGTTACCCGGGAGCCACCACCACAAAAGATCATGTCACTGCCTTTGTACTGCGATCGTGACTGCTGCTCCCAACACACCCGAATTCGATTCCTCCCGCTTGATACGTAATAAGGGACACCAATCTACGTGATGCATCCACACCAGATTCTGTGGTCAGCGATCGTTTCTCACTTCTGCGCTGTGTCCTCTAGAATGTTAAACATGCCTCATACAGGCGGTCCCATCTTGAAAATGATCGATGTCGTTGCAGGGAAGGTGGTATGTAAGAATGCGCGTGTGTGGTGAGTGGGTGTTGAGTCTGAGCGGGCGACGTATCGACTGCTGGTGTTCAAACGTTCAAGGGTTAATACGTTTGAAGCACACCATCGGAAGGAGGATTCACGAACGTGTGCGATAGGGAAGAGTTGCCTCTTGAGTACGCCAGTCGAAGTTGGTCCACCATTCAGGGAATTATGTTGTTAACTCACTTCTGCGAGATAACAATCAGATAATGACACCGAAGCCTGGCTTCAAGGAGAACATCGGACGAGATAATGTCGGAAAGAGATGAGAAGGACCAACCTGGAAATCCTTGATTGAGAGGTGGGTTATCTTGCTTAGATCGCCGAGAATCGAGAAAACCACGAGCACAATAGCGATGGCACGTGCGCATGAAGGCGAGCGCCCAACAGGGCAACAGCGTGGGAGTGGATGAGCGTGCACCGTGCGAGCGAACGACAAGACATTCTCTTTGCACTTGAACGTTTGAACCTCGACCAGTATGCTTTCCAAGTTGCGTTTTTGGAAGAAGAATGGTGAGTAGTAGATAGGCAAGGCCATTGATGAACGAGGCTGACGAGAGCAGTAGAGCCGAGTAGGGCGGACAGCCCACTTTCCTTGGACGCCGGTCAGCAGGTGCAAACATCGACGACGAACGAAAGAGAGGTACAGACGGATCCTCAGGAATCGAATGGGAAAAGCTCTACCTCCAATGTCGCAACTGACGCGAATCCGGTCGAAATTGATGCTCAAGATGAGATATATTCGGTCGCTTTTCTTTCTGACGGGAAGCATGTCGTGAGCGCAGGATATGAAGGGAAGATTCGACAATGGCGAGTTGAGGATGGCAAGGAGGTGGGGAAGCCAATGGATGGTTGGAGTTGGATTTGGGATCTGGCAGTCACACAAGATGGCAGGTGGATCGTGTCTGGGACGCTCGGTGGTCAAGTGATCGTCTGGAATTCGACAAGCCACAAAAAGGTGGTCAAGTTCCAAGCACACGACAAGGCGGTGACTGCGTTGGACGTTTCAGCAGATGGGACGAAAATCGCGACAGGATCACGTGACAAGACGTTCTGTGTCTGGTCGTTTTCTGATTGCGGCAAGCGACTCCGGTGCCTTGGCCCATTCAAACACGACATCTGGGTGACTGCAGTAAAGTTCTCTCCCGACGGACGATACATCGCTACTGCCTCGTGGTATCACTCTGTTCGCATCTACGAGGGCAGCGACACCCTCGCAGAATTTTCAATCTCCGCCGCTTGCCCCAAATCCCTCGCCTGGGCCAGCGACTCAAACCGCCTCTTTGCCTTGTCCGGACTCGACGGTAATATTCACTGTCTCGATGTGTCCGCCAAGAAGACGCTCGCAAAATGGCGCATTCACAGCGACAATGATCCAAACTGTATCGCACTGGCATGCAACGACACGGTCATTGTAGCCTCCGCTAATTCGTCGCTCTCACTCTGGGACACTACAACACATAAACAAATCGGGGACGTCATCCACCACTCCCACTTCATCAACTCGATGGCCATCTCACCAAGCTACGACATTGCGACCGCTGGAAAAAAGTCAATCACGCTGCAGAATCTTTATGATATTCTTCCCGTTTCCTATCAGTCGGACGATGTGAGTAACGCTACTCATGTAAGATCACGTCCCCATCAATTTGTCCTTAGGTGCGCTTGGAGCGAGAGATACGTCGCTTGGAGATTGAAAAACTGGATGTGGTTATGGCTCTCCGTGCTAAGGACGCGCGTCAAAGTGTGCTTATTATCTGAATTACTCCACTTTGCTGATATTCATCTCCACCAGAGGATGATATGACGAACCTCGAGAAAACTGTTCAAGAACTACGTGATCAGCTTGCTACATCCAACGAGGAAAAGACCAGCCTTAACGAAACGATTAATTCCCTTCTCGCACAGAATGAATCCTCAGGTGAGTTCTCTCCGCTTTTCACCACACATCGTTGACAGTCCCCTTCATTAGATCGCAAAATCATCCATCTCGACGAATCGGATAAGGAACTCCGCAGCGTGCTCGTAGCATCTGAAGGCTCAGTCAATCGATTGACCCAGACCATCAGCGCACTACGCACAGACCTTGATCCACCCAATAAGAGCTCAGGTGGGTTTTGGACCATCCACGACTGACGTCTCTCTGACCCGTTTTCAGTATCCATTGCGCAAAAAATAAACGAGCTCGAGATTACCACTCAAGAACTCGGTATCCAATTCACCACATGCAAAAATGCTCTCCGTGTATATGACAAGAAGCACGAGTGCGAAACATTGTACGCCGACGGTCGCATACATGATGCTGCACAGCATATTACGAACGAGAATCTGTGGCATAATGAACTAGTCGTCTATTGGCTAAAAGGTGAGCTTATGCATCTTATCCTAGAATAGTATATTCAATCCCTACCATCAGACTTTACCCACCGATGCAGGTCGAGGCTTCGGGAGATCGGAGATGAGGCGTCCAGTTCCAAGAAACATGACGAGGCTCTTTCAGCTTACTCCACTGTCTTGTCGCTTACTCCCTCGCATCCGGAAGATGTGCTGACGGGATGGGCGACAAATATCAGTGACATCATAGTCAAATGCTGCAAGGCGCGAGTAGGCTTGTTGGAGGTCGAAGTCGTACACGTCACCCAGGTATAAATTGATCTACATGGCACACACAGTTGACGGCGCTGACTGTATCATCAGATCATTGAACGCGATCCATCAAACTACAAAGGGTACAGAAGGAAACATGCGCTATTACACAGCCTAGGGCGCTACAAGGAGGCTTTTGAAGCATTCGAGATGATGCTGTCGAGAATGGAGAATTCACTTGACCCACAAGTTCGGGGTGAGTCGTTCTCGTTCATGTTGCGCATATCACATGGGCTGATTTTTGTCGACAGCCATGCGGAATTGTTATCTCGACACGACTCCAATCATTCGCCAGGTCGTCGAGCAGACCATCCATGACATACCTCGAGCACTCATTGACACCACCACTGGTCGTCTCTACGATAAGGCAATGCAAGCTGCGGCTTTCGAACAAGTCCCCATATTCAATGAATTGCGGTCTTTCATGACGACCCGCGATCGGCTCGACCTTACACGCATCCAGAGGGAGGTGAAGAAATTTTATGAATATGTGATGTTTTCGCATCGGTGGCAACCACCTGAGCCATCATTCCAAATGGTCGAGAATACCGTTATATATGGACTAGCACCCACATCCCCCACGATCGACAAACTCATCAACTTCTGCAACCTCGTGCAGTCTCGGCGCTTCCGGTGGGCATGGAGCGACACGTGCTGTGTTAATCAGAGCGATAAGGTAGTTCAGCAAGAATCAGTGGTTGCCATGTTCCAGTGGTATTGCCGTGCAGCACTAACAATCGTCCATCTTCTTGGAGTTTTCTCGGAATCGCAGGAGCCCGGGTCTCTGTGGAAGAGCATCTGGAACACGCGCGGGTGGACATATCAGGAGTACGTCGCTTCAAGGGTCATCCAATTTTACACAGAAGATTGGAAGCCGTACCTCGGTCTGGAGATGTTCAATCACA
>JBBPPC010000350.1:0-21187 GCA_038091775.1 Leccinum olivaceopallidum | reverse complement strand
TGCATAAAATATAAGCTATCAATCAAGCACCCATAAACTCTTACATTGCAAGGCGTGAATCCGAACAGATGGCCAAAAAAAAGCCCATCAGCGAGGAAGAAATCACGGGCGAAAGTTACAAAAAGGAGCGTGACATTGCTGACAAAGAGAAAACAAATTCCAAGAATAGTAAAAAGTTCCGGCGGTCTCGTTTGCAGGGTGCCTGACCGTTCTCAGCTGTCCCAACCCTCCCCCACTATCGTGGGAGTCGGGGACCCTTGGAATCTTCCAGGAGCTTTGCGAAGTCATACACCTTAACTCGCGGGACTACTTCCTCCAAGCGCTGGACCTCCTTCTGTGTTAAAGACAACGTTCCGTTGATCCTGAGTCGTTGAAGCGGACGACCCGCAGCCCTGCGTTGCGCCAACGCATCGTAGAGAATTGTCAAGTGCCTCTCGTGTACGCTCGGGTCGCCTTCACATCGCCGAGCACGAGGAATTTCGACCCCTTCGAGATACAGCTCCTCCAGCGATGGTGCGAACATATGGTTGGTGTCGACAGGGTCATCGTTGACATTCCCTGGAAAAGGGGGGCGAGGCGAGAGCGAGAGCAGGATAAGCAGATCTATGAGTTCACGTCCGACGAATGCGATGTAACGCAGCTTCGGGAGATGCCAGAAGACGTTCAACCAGAGTGCCGACGGGAGGCGACAGCGTTCCAGGACGAGGTTCTCCAAAGACGTCAATGGAACGCTGCGACAGATCCCGACCACAAAGTCTCTCCAATGGTCCGTCTTTGGTTGCCATTCAATTTCAATTTTGAGGGGATTGTGGCAATCGCAATCATTGAAGAGGGATGAGCAGCATTTAAGGTGACCGCATTCATCCTCAGATGTGCTGAAGAAGGCAGATACGCGCCGTCCAGAGTTGCTCATAAGGAGAGTGCGGATAGGTGCGAAGGAAGGCGCATCCTCCTCGACACGGCTGAATCTCTGGGAAAGGAATGCATAAAACGCCGGGAAGTCGTCTCCATTTGGGTGGCTTTCCAAACGACACCGGAACCTCAGCTGCGTCCTCGCTGGGATATCAATGTAGGAGAGCAATGTGACGATTCTGGAAAAGGGTGCGGACAGAGTGAACTGTTCAAGACGGGGTAGATGGACCCGTCCACTGTCTAGAGAAGCTGAGTCATAGGCACGGAAACCACCCCGGATCGCATCTTCGAGGTGAAGCCGAACGAGGTCAGGCATGTTACCGAGCAAGACCGTGAGTTCCGCTATGGTTGGTCGAACAGCGTAGTGCAAGTTCCGCAGCCGGAGGACCGTCAGCCCACCGAGAGTGGGTGAGCACCACGAGAGAACATATCCTTTCAGATGGAATTCGCGCAGAGCAGGGGCGCCTCCATTGAAGAAGGGGTTGGGATCGTTGTGGTCGACAGCCTCAGAGCCTTCGTCGTCGTCAAATGCCACTTCATCGTCCACGTCCACCCGATGGGAGGAATAGGGAAGGGAGGAGCAGGTGATCGCCAGGGTGGATAAAAGAGGGACAGACCGCGATGACAACAAGGGCAAGACGTATTTGACATCGTTGGAATGAACGTAGAGGCGGAATTCCCGGAAACGTTCTGCATGATGGACGACCTGTTCTATAAACTCGAAGGCCGTCTCTGTGTTGAAGGGGGACATGTGTACGCGCACCCACAAGGGTAGTCCCCTAGACCTGGCCAACAATTCCTCAGTCCATGAGGGGGACGCTACAAACATGTAGCTCCAGAGAATTGGACAGCCCAATGCAACAGAACGCCAACACCTGCACACATGTGACACATCGACCCACTCAGGTAGGCCGATGTCGTCTACATTTCCGTAGTAGAACTCGAGAGCGCAATAGAGGAATATGGACGAAAGAAGCTCTGGAGGTAGGCGTAAAACGGGTGCGACCGTGACTGTATTTCGGATTGAGACTGAAGTAAGAGCTGCTGGTGTTGTAATTGATGTTTCGTCGTAGATTCGCCCCCGGCGTACGGTCGTCATCATTGAGCAAGAATGGTAGAGTGAGAGATGACCAGAGGGAATTATCTGAGCAGGTCGAAGCAGAACGGGAGAGTCGTACGCACGTTTAATACCACTGTGGACTAGGTGGACATAGTGGTCAAAGTTGATATCCGACGCTTTTCTATTGTGGAGATTACCATCTCCGATAGCTGGTCCACACACCCATAGCGGGGCATTGGCTTTAACAACCTTCTTGGAACCACACTGGACCAAACCTTCCGCGTATTATTACAGCCCGACAGTTTGTTTTAGCATGTGAGGGTATGGAAGAGGTTCCAAGAACAACGCACACCAATACCGCCCTTGCATGAAAGAGGGATTAGAAGCCGGAATTACATGCAAGGGCAAGTTATTCCAGGCCTTGTCGAGGATCTAAACTCCCGCAGTCAAGTGGTTTAGTAAAGCCACACAATGTGCCCACTAAGTTGCGCTTTGAACAACAGTTACAGATTGCTCGCTGAGCCGCCATTATGATCAGGTCTGTGGTCTGCATGCCAGTTTGCATGATGCCGAGATGGGAGTAGTGTACGCCCGCTGTTCGATTCAGGTCAAAAAAATGTTGGACGTAGAATTTGTTGGACTTGCATATGATGGTGGTCACATGGTGAGGTGTGCAAACCGGGAGGATCGCCGGACCCGGTCACCAAATCACGTCGATACAAAGTTCCACCCAGTACCCACACAACCAATATATGCGAAGACACATGGAAAGTACAACCAATACAAACCAGACACGGTCTGAAGCGCACTACGCACCGATATGTACATACAAAATCCGCTGATCGAGCGGAACAATACCGACCAATGAGTTCATCGTCCTTTGCAGCGCCAACGCCGCTCGTGTGTGATCCAGCCGACCACATCCATCCAACATATTCTCGTAAAACTTGGTCGTGATCTTGTTCGTATCTGCGTCGTCCACCGCCCACATCGTCCCAATCACAGACCGGAACCCTGCAAACTGCATCGCTGACGCCAAGTGGATTACCTCGTCTGGACTCTCCTCGTCTCCGACCGTCGTATGACAAGCAGACAGGTAGGCAAACTCCGGGTTCTCTAACTCGCATCCCATGATCCGTTCCACGGTAAACCGGCCGTCGTAGAGACCAAATGCAGAGTCAAAGGGTTGCTTCTTGTTTGGGATACCGTGGCAGGCAAAGTGAGCCCACTCGCTCGTCCTCAGCTCCTTCGAGACTTGGGACACGCTCGATTCGGGACCATCAAGGCGGATGAACGTTGCGAGACCGTGAATGCGCTCAGAAATGATGGACAATTCCCTTCCGACGGAGAAAAGCTCGCTTTCGCCATTGGCATTCGCCTGACCCACTGCAAGGAAACGTTTCTCGGAGCCCTCGTACATCAAAGTTGTCGCAGATGGATGATTCCGTCTGGCACGGATGAGGGCAGTCAACGTGGGAGTGTAAGACGAGATGTACAAATGGGAAAAACCTCTTTGGCCGTTCCGATATGGATTAGCCGCGTGCAATGGCAGAAGGCTGAACTCGGCAGTGGGACACCACCAGATACGTGAGCCAGGTGGAACTGTTGTCTGAAGAAAATTAGCGATCGGCGAAACGACCTCATCCCAAAGGATTCTTAGGAAGCGAGCAAGATCTCTCCCCATGTCCATTGTCTTTGCATCCAAAGTCAGAGATTGGAGTTCCGACGACAGGTCCTTGACACGGGATTTCATGATTTTCAATGGAATATGAACCGGATCTCTGTCAAAGAATATAACGAGTGCATCGCAAGTATGCTGGCTAGCATTCACGATGACGACAGGACCGCCACTAGCAGCGTGCTGGAGTTCGGAGAAGGAAGAGGGTAGGAGGAATCGAGCGAGACCGGGTAATGTGCGAATTTGGGCGATTGCGGATTGTAGATCAACATTAAGACCACACAGCTTGTTGTGCTGATCTGGACCTTGTGAATGAATTGTATCCTGTATTTCTGATGAGAGTCGAGTAAACTGGTTTGCAAGGGACCGTCCTTCCTGGCCCGACGCGATGACATCTTCAAGAGGGGAACGGAGACGAGCAATCTGAGTCCAGAATACACCCCGACCTTGCTCGAGAAGCTCGACCGCTTGTTTTGCGCGGCGAGCGCGGAGACAAGCGGAAAAGGCATCGATTGCTAGGGAAGAAGCGAAGTCTTTGAAACTTTGGAGACGATTAGGTAGTGATGGTAAAATGGCGAGATGCTGAACAAGTAGTCGAAGGGAGGTTTCGTATGCGAGAAGGACTGTGGGATGGCGAAAATCCTCAGCTGCCGTGATCCATTGTTTGGCTGCAGAGAGATCGACTGGTGAGAGTGTCTGTGAGATATTTGACAACTCGGTGTAGAGATTGAATAGATCTTCTCTGTCCTTCAACTCGTTCGACTGGGTGAAGTAAACACGGAGACAATGTGCAAGTTGACGTAATGACCATGATCGGTCAGGATGGCCAGGTGGGCAAAGGTCAAGGGCTTGTCTTGCGAGGATGATGGCCTCATGGAGGTCCGTCATGTCTTCAAGCTGCTTGTGACGATCGGAGAGATGGGTTGCAACACTGCCCAACGACCTTGATCGATGTGGGTGCCCTAACGGGCGAAGGTCGAGGGCTTGTCTCCCGAGGATGATGGCCTCATTGAGGTCCGCCATATCTCCAAGCCGATTGTAACGAATGGAGAGATAGTTTGCGACATTGTTCAACGACGTTGATCGTTCCGGGTGCCTTGGCGGGCGAAGGTCTAGGGCTTGTCTCCCAAGGATGATGGCCTCATTGAGGTCCACCATATCTCGAAGCCGCTTGTAACGACTGGAGAGATAGATTGCAACACTGTTTAATGACGTTGATCGATCCGGGTGCCCTGACGGACGAAGGCCAAGGGCTTGTCTGCCGAGGATGATGGCCTCGTTGAGGTCGGTCATATCTCCAAGCCGGTTGTAACGATTGGAGAGATAGCTTGCCACGTTGTTCAGCGACGTTGATCGAGCCGGGTGCCCTGACGGGCGAAGGCCTAGGGCTTGTCTCCCGAGGATGATGGCCTCGTTGAGGTCCGTCATATCTCCAAGTCGCTTGTAACGATCGGAGAGATAGACTGCAACACTGCTCAACGACGTTGATCGATGTGGGTGCCCTGGCGGGCGAAGGTCAAGGGCTTGCCTGCCGAGGATGATGGTCTCATGGAGGTCCGTCATACCTCCAAGCCGGTGGTAACGAGTGGAGAGACAGACTGCGACATTGTTCAACGACGTTGATCGATGCGGGTGCCCTGAGGGACGAAGGTCGAGGGATTGTCTGCCGAGGATGATGGCCTCATTGAGGTCCGTCATATTTCCAAGCTGGTCGTAACGATCCGAGAGATAGAGTGAGACATTGCCCAACGACGCTGAACGATTTGGGTGCCCTTCTGGGCAAAGCTCCAGTGCTTCTCTGCAATAGACACCTGCTTCCTCGATGTCCCCCACCGCTCCTAGATGGTTGTAACGACCCCGCAGATGAGTGGCAAGCTGAGTTAGTGAGCTCCATCGCTCCTGGTGACCGGGTGGGCAACAATCCAGTGCTTGACGATCAAGGACGATTGCCTCGCTGATATGGCCTGTCCCGTCCCCTTGCTCAAACTTGGCGAATGTCGACTGCGCTCGTGCAAGTATCTCATCGGCTGAAACAGTCGCCTCTCCAATCGTGGTCCTCCGGCCCCCGGTTTTCTCGTTCTTGGTCAAAGTATACTTTGCTCGAGACCACCACTGCTTGGCTGACGTGAATGTCATTTCACTGAATCTCTTCTCGCAGACAAAATAATGAAACAAGCACCTTGTGGTTCCATCTTGTTCCGCTGGGGGTTGGGACGGTGGGGGGGAAGGCACTGGACAGTGGCAAGCAGGAAATGAGAATCTTGGCGACCTCGCTGCAATGACTTGGGGCAGCCTCGCTTCTTCCGTGTTTTTCGTTTGCGGTACAGCAGTGTAAACTATGTAGATGCACGGACGAACTTCGTCGGCAAATACCTTGTTTACAATGTTTCGTTACTGTTCAACGTTCAACTCTCGTTTATGTGACGTCGATCAACAAAATTTGAGAACAGTTTAAAGGTAGCCTCTGATAACTGTTGGTTACTGTAGTTTACTTAGTGCTATGGCTGTAGTAGACTATTTCCACTAGATCCTACCGCTCAAGCTTCCATAAATGAATGAGTCGCCGAGGAAGCTCGCGTTGGGCAGCGACAATTTGGCGCGATCATGGCTAGTCGAGACACTGCGATTACCATAGATGCAGTGTTAACGTTGTTAAAACGTTGCTGCCACGATGAAAATCCACATGTACTTACATATCCTTCGAGTCCGCGTACTCGCCAGGATCCAGGTTATTCCGCAGCCTGTATCTTGATCAACAGGTCCGAAAACGCATCGTGCGGGTACGCACACGTCGACGAGTCTTCCACCGCCCGGAGATTGTCCATGTACAGATTGGTCGCCACGCTCGCAAACTCGCGCACGCGAAGCACGTGTTGGTTGCCCCGCGCGTCCACACCCGAAACGAAACGCGCCGTGTCGTATTGGGTCACGGTTCCCAACGGATGCTCATACCTAGAAAAAATTACAACGATAAAAGGCACGCCGGTCGGGTCCAGGAGCGGAACGGAGGCAAGCAGGAAACGAAACCACACCTTTGGCCACCATCCTCTGCACCACGTTCCGATCCTCGGTGACGACCCACTCGATCCCCTGATTATGCTCTACCAGATCCAATGTTTGCCCATCGTCCGCATCGTTTCCATCAACGATACGGAAACACCCGCAATTGACGGCCTTGTCCATGTTCGTGATCATATGTGGCAGCTGAAAGTTCAACACAGCAGGTTCCAGACCTCCCTTAGCAGCGTGATCGTCTGCGGATCAACGTTACCCTCGAGCCCGTCCCACGGAGCCGGACGATCTCGAACAGACGTCCGTTCACATGTCTTGTCGGTTAATGCCGTACAGCCATGTGTCAAAGACCGGTGTCGAGCTTCTTGCGGAACACGGTTGATTCGGACTACAGCTTTTGACCCTCTGCATATCATTCCCAACCTTGTCCGAGCACCCGCGATCGACGGAAGATAACGCATCTGAGACATGTCGTTGTGATATGCTTCCGATGACTGGTATTTTGTCATGAACTGGCAACGACGGCGTCAGTCAGAACGATTCAAGAGAAAAGACGCGATGAGCGCCGTATCGTGTAGATGTGACACTCTTGGATGGCACCTCGAATCTAGGTGTGATCGGGATCGTTTTCACGCCGTGTAAGCTCGAGTACCTTTGTTGGAATGAATATCCTTAAAAGTTTCTACGCCTGGAAGATGAAAGATCGGAAAAACTTGGTGAAGAGTCGCAGAAGAAGAATAGTGTTATGTAATTCTTTTCCACGGTCGCAAAATTGAGTGAGTTTACCTGCGTCATCACCTAAGAGAGTGTTAGAAGAGATACGCACAGCAGATGGGCCCTGCGATGTCTGTGCTGGTGGTTGACTGACCTTTCATTAATGCATTGCCCAGGTCGTCTGTGGCGAAAAAGCGCACGCAGCGCTTCCCCTGCTCTCTACTCTGGAAGCAGAACAAAGGTACTTTGTCCGCATACAGTGTAGAAGTTGACGAGCACAAGGCTGCCAGTTCTACACGTCATGCCGACCAGAATTCGAGTGCAGGAAAGCCGGACGGACGACCTGTCCACAAACGGATCTTCGCGGAGATGGTCAGAAGCGTCGAATTCGCTGCTGATTTCGAGGACGAGCCTTTCGGTACGGGCGAGGCGGGGGGCAGAACAGCATGTGTTGCCGTAAAGCTTGTGCGTAGCCCCTTCTTGCAATGGATGTGATGTGCTGAATCTCTTGATGGTAGTCGGCTCTGCTCCTGAACGCGGATGCGCTCGTGAAACCTGTCTGTCCATCTGACGTGCAGTCGACCTGCGTTGAGTCCACCAGTTCCATACCCTGATTCCCCCCGAATCTGCGGATCTCAGTGTTCTTCACACTCCTATTCCTGGGGGTTCTCCGTTGACGCCGCAGCATGGCAGATCTCAAAGAGCTCTACAATGACCTGAACAAGAGATGCACGCGTACCAAGGAGCGAGGCGTTAGAGTCGTACTTCACGCCGAGCACAGGCAATGTCGTATATTGATTGGTGCTTTCCTTTTTGCTCATGTGACCAGCACTTGGCCAATTATACGGTACTTACATTTTTTCTCCTGTTTGTAATTTGCTCATCTCACATGGTCCCATCGCAAGCAGGTCGGATTTTCTCACCAACTACATCGCTGGACGTGCGAAGAGTACCTTCCCATCAGTGATTAAGTGCATCTCCTACGGACTAAGTGCGTATCGGTTGTTCCCCCCTCGAGAAAGCAGGTCCCATTGCTATTTAACCCGTTGTCATCCAGACCTCAATGGCTCTTGATTGCATTACCAACACACAGCATTTGCACGCAATGTTGCCCGGAACGACCAACTGAATGTTGGGCACACTCGTCAAGGCGGGTTCATGGATTTGCCCGTGGCGTAGTTGTTCACCGCTGATGCCGCAGGTGACACAGAAATAGCTACAGTCCTCGTACATTCCATTCCTTGCAAAACCTATTCACTGCGGTACAACATGAATATTGAGACGAGACGATCCATCAAGTCTAGTGGAAAGATGTATGAGGGTCCATCGCGACTGAGAGAGGTCCTTTGCGGTAACGGAGCCCTACTTTCCTCAATGATTTCGTTCGTGTGACTCACTAGATCTGGCGAAAGACCGCATGTAATCTCGCTAGTTCAACCTGGTATGATGCAGCATTGGAACTTGAAAGTTTGAACAACAAGATGGTGGTCCCACGAGGGAGCTTTCGCCGGCTGGAAACCATGCCCATCCCCGCCTCCAGGAGCACAGGTTCACGTGGCTCTCAAATTCAGAACGTCCGACGGGAGCGAGAGACATTTGCGATGGCCCCAGAGCTTCGCCCACACGAATGTAACTCTGGATCTACTAGCGCTCGTATAGCGTTGAAGACAATAAATCAGTCGTCCACACAACCAGACATTCGCACGTTCGATACTCATCGCAAATACTTGGCAAATGTATGAGAAGAGGCAGCAAACACATATGAGGCAACCATACAAAGATACAAACCAAAGGCACGGGTGCGATGTACACTAAGCACCAATATGTACATACAGAATGCGCTGATCAAGCGGAACAATACCAGCCAATGACTTCATCGTCCTCTGCAGCGCCAACGCCGCTCGAGTGTGATCCAGCCGACCACATCCATCCAACATATTCTCGTAAAATTTGGACGTAATCTTGTTCGTATCTGCGTCGTCCACCGCCCACATCGTCCCAATCACAGACCGGAACCCTGCAAACTGTATCGCCGACGCCAAATGGATTACCTCGTCTGGACCCTCCTTGTATCCAACCGTGGTGTGACACGCAGATAGGTAGGCAAACTCCGGGTGCTCCAACTCGCATCCCATAATGCGTTCGATCGTGAACGGGCCATCATGGAGGGCGAATGCAGATTCAAACGGGTTTTCCTCGTTTGGGACACCATGACAGGCAAAGTGAACCCACTCGTTCTTCCTCAGCTCCTCCGAGACTCTAGATACACTCGATTCCGAACCTTCGAGGCGCGTGAGCGTGGCGAGACCTTGCATACGCTCAGCGACGATGCCCAGTTCGCTGCCAACAGAAAGGAGTGTACTGTGGCCATTGCCGGTGGCTTGACCTACGGTGAGAAAGCGATTTTGATATATCGAGGACTTCGTCGATAGGGCATTCCGCCTAGCACGAATAAGGGCGGTGAGTGTGGGAGTGTAAGAGGAGATGTACAAATGAGAGAAATTCCGTTGGCCCCCTCGATATGGACCGGCAGCATGCAACGGTAGAAAAGAGAACTCGGCAGTTGGGCACCACCAGATGCGTGAGCGAGGTGGAATTGTTGTCTGCAGTAAGTCTACAATCGGGGACACAACCTCATCCCAGAGGTCACGCAGGAAGCGACCAAGATCGTTTTTCACGTCCATTATTTTGGCACGCAATGTCAGAGATCGGAGCTCCGACGACAGGTCCTGGACACGCCGTTTTGTGATTTTCAATGGGACACGAACCGGATCTGAGTCGGAAAATACAACGAGTGCATCGCAAGTATGCTGGCTAGCATTCACGATGACGACAGGACCGCCACTAGCAGCGTGCTGGAGTTCGGAGAAGGAAGAGGGTAGGAGGAATCGAGCGAGACCGGGTAATGTGCGAATTTGGGCGATTGCGGATTGTAGATCAACATTAAGACCACACAGCTTGTTGTGCTGATCTGGACCTTGTGAATGAATTGTATCCTGTATTTCTGATGAGAGTCGAGTAAACTGGTTTGCAAGGGACCGTCCTTCCTGGCCCGACGCGATGACATCTTCAAGAGGGGAACGGAGACGAGCAATCTGAGTCCAGAATACACCGCGACCTTGCTCGAGAAGCTCAACCGCTTTTTTGGCACGTTGATTGCGGAGACAAGCGGAAAAGGCATCGACTGCTAGGGATGACGCGAGGTGCTTAAAAATCTGGAGATGATTGGGTAGGGATGGTAAAATGGCGAGATGCTGAACAAGTAGTCGAAGAGATGTTTCGTATGCGAGAAGGACTGTGGGATGGCGGAAATCCTCAGCTGCCGTGATCCATTGTTTGGCCGCAGAGAGATCGACTGGTGAGAGTGTTTGTGAGATATTTGACAACTCGGTGTAGAGACTGAATAGGTCCTCTCTGTCCTTCAACTCGTTCGCCTTGGTGAAGCGGACACGGAGACAATATGCAAGTTCACGTAACGACGATGATCGGTTAGGATGGCCAGGTGGGCAAAGGTCGAAGGCGTGTCTCGCAAGGGTGATGGCCTCGTTGAGGTCCGTCATTTCTCCACGATCGCATAGATAAGTTGCGACATTGCCCAACCACGTTGATCGATCCGGGTGCCCTGACGGGTGAAGGTCCAGGGCTTCTCTTCCGAGGATGATGGCCTCATTGAGGTCCGACATATCTCCAAGCCGCTTGTGACGAGCGGAGAGATAGCTTGCAATATCATTCAACGACGTTGATCGATGCGGGTGCCCTGACGGGCGAAGGTCCAGGGCCTGTCTGCCGAGAATGATGGCCTCATTGACGTCCGTCATATCTGCAAGCCGGTCGTAACGAGTGGAGAGATAGTTTGCGACATTGTCCAACGACATTGATCGATCCGGGTGCCCTGAGGGGCGAAGGTCCAGGGCTTGTCTCGCGAGGATGATGGCCTCATTGAGGTCCGTCATATCTCCAAGCCGCTTGTGACGAGTGGAGAGATAGCCTGCGACATTGTTCAATGACGATGATCGTTCTGGGTGCCCTGACGGGCGAAGGTCCAGGGCTTGTCTCCCGAGGATGATGGCCTCTTTGAGGTCCATCATATCTCCAAGCCGGCTGTAACGAGTGGAGAGATAGCTTGCGACACTCGCCAACGACATTGATCGATGTGGGTGCCCTGAGGGGCGAAGGTCTAGGGCTTGTCTCGCGAGGATGATGGCCTCATTGAGGTCCGTCGTATCTCCAAGCTGGTTGTAACGAGTGGAGAGATAGCCCGAGACATTGTTCAACGACGTTGATCGATCTGGGTGCCCTGACGGGCGAAGGTCGAGGGCTTGTCTGCCGAGGATGATGGCCTCATTGAGGTCTGTCATATCTCCAAGCCGGTGGTAACGAAGGCAAAGATAGCCTGCGACATTGTTCAATGGCGAGGATTGTTCTGGGTGCCCTGACGGGCGAAGGTCGAGGGCTTGTCTACCGAGGATGATAGCCTCATAGAGGTCCGTCATATCTCCAAGCCGTCTGTAACGAATGGAGAGATAGATTGCGACACTGTGCAACGATTTTGAACGATTTGAGTGCCCTTCTGGGCAAAGCTCCAGTGCCTCTTTGCCATAGATAACTGCTTCCTCAATGTCCTCCACCGCTCCTAGATTGTCGTATCGACGCCGGAGATGAAAGGCAAGCCGATATAGTGAAATCCATCGTTGGTGGTGACCGGGTGGGCAACGGTCCAGTTCTTGGCGATCAAGGACGATTGTCTCGCTAATGTGGTCCGACCCGTCCTCTTGCTCAAACTTGGCGGACGCCGACTTCGCTTGTGCAAGTATCTGATCGACTGAAACAGTCGCCTCTCCAATCAAATCCCTTTGGCCCCCTTTCTCATGCTTGATAAAACGAGACTTTGCCCGAGACAACCACTCCTTGGCTGACATGAATATTTGTCATTTCACTGAGGCTCTTCTCGCAGACAAAGCAGTGAAATAAGCACCTTTCGATTTCATGTTGTTTCAGTAAGGTTTTGGACTTTGAAGGGGAAGGCACTGGACAGTGGAAAGAAGAATCATGGCGACTTTGCCGCAGTGACAGTCTGGGGCCCTCGTGTTTTTCGCATTTTTCGTCACTTTGCACTGCGTGACTGTCACGGATTGATACCAGCCTGAGGTGGACTACGCCGGAGACTGGCTCGCCCACCACTGGCACTCCGGACGTGACCTATCCCTCCACCGACGCTTTCGTCTTCTGCAGTGCCCCAGACTGTACGGGAACATGCGAGGTCATGGGTTTCCAATCAATCTACTGGTATGATCCAGATGGCTACAATCTCCAATTGTACACGTGCTTGAATGACTGTCTGGTCATCAACCCCATCGCGATCACGGAGCCGGATACGTGCTACAATCTCTACAATAACAGCATTCCAACGGACTTTTATACGTTCTATTACTTACAGGAGTCCATCGTTCGTGGATAGAGGTGAGCGGAGCCGCCTGGTCATGACTAATACTAGGCAACCTGGGACTTATCGATCGACAGGGGGTATTGGGAATTTTAGAAGTACACGTTCAAGTGTGAGTAAGAGCCATTTACTCCGCTCTCGCCGAGGGTGGAAACTGAGAGATGTACGCGTCGCATCCTGATTGTCACAGGCGAAGCTAGTGGGAATTAAAGTTACTTCAAATAAACAATAGAACGGATGAGCAGGGGTAGCAGCTAGTGATGTATTGGGTTAATTATGGCAAAGGTCTCGGGTCACATGCCCCTCGAAGTTGGCGACGGTAACCGTTGGCCTGCCATGTGTGACCTTGTTATTCTAAACACATCTTGTATATTCACCGAGTCTGTTCATGGTACACGTTCGGTCAACCAGCTCTCCCGGTCAAGCACACTCTTATTCCCGAGGTTTCTCCGATGGCACACGAGTTTTGGTGGTGGCTGTACCTTGGAGCCATCTACTAATTGGTATTGCTCATGTTCTGCAATCACAACGAAGTTCTGACGAGGACAGTCAGTCATTCGGATGCATCTGTCATAGGGTCGTCCTCGAGAAAGCAGGCGAGTCGCACTATATAGCTCGTTGCCATTCACAGCTGTGTGGCTCTCGTTTGCATTGCCAGTACGCAGCATTTGCACACAATGTTACCCGTGACAACTTGAAACACCTGAATGTTAGGCACACTCGAGGTGCCAATTTCAAGGCGGCCTCATGGATGTGCCAGTGGCGCATTTATTGACAACGTATGCCGCACCTCACAGAACCTACACACTGCATTCGCAACACAACGCAAGTATCAAGACGCGACGGGACGATCCGCCGAGTCTACTGGCAACATGGCTCAGGTTCCATCTCGATCGAGAGACCACTCACAAGGATACCGGTCCCCTGACGAGAGCCTTCGCCGGCTCGAATCCGTGCCCATTTCGTCTCCCCGAGCACAGGTTCACGTGGCCCCGATATCCAGAGAGGGCCACCCAACGGGAGCAAGAACTTCACCCACACGCACGAACGTTACTTTGCACAGCGCTTGCGAAACCCAAACTTCCGAGGCCGTCGTTATACTGCTCAATACACCGGTCGTCCACACAACTGGCCATTCACACGTTCGATACTGGTCGCAAATAGTAAATGTATGCAAAGAGACATAGCAACTACATATGAGACAGGCAACACAGTCCGATATGCACTAGGCACCGATATGTACATACAGAATGCGCCGATCGAGCGGAACAATACCAACCAATGAGTTCATCGTCCTCTGCAGCGCCAACGTCGCTCGCGTGTGATCCAGCCGACCACATCCATCCAACATATTCTCGTAAAACTTGGTCGTGATCTTGTTCGTATCTGCGTCGTCCACCGCCCACATCGTCCCAATCACAGACCGGAACCCTGCAAACTGCATCGCCGACGCCAGGTGGATTACCTCGTCTGGACTCTCCTCGTCTCCGACCGTCGTAAGACAAGCAGACAGGTAAGCAAACTCCGGGTTCTCTAACTTGCATCCCATGATCCGTTCCACGGTAAACCGGCCGTCGTGGAGACCAAACGCGGAGTCAAAGGGTTGCTTCCTGTTTGGGATACCGTGGCAGGCAAAGTGAACCCACTCGCTCCTCCTCAGTTCCTTCGAGACTTGAGACATACTCGATTCGGGACCATCAAGGCGCGTGAGCGTGGCGAGACCCTGAATGCGCTCAGCAATGATCGCCAGTTCGGTGCCGACGGAGAAAAGCTCGTTTTCGCCTGTCGCGTTCGCCTGACCAACAGCAAGGAAATGTTTTTCCTCCTGTATCGAAGTCGGTTCGCTTGTGCGTCGTCCACCGCCCACATCGTCCCAATCACAAATCGGAACCTTGCAAACTGCATCGCCGACGCCAGATGGATCACTTCGTCTGGACTCTCCTTGTATCCAACCGTGGTCTGGCACGCAGAGAAGTAGGCAAATTCCGGGTGCTCCAACTCACATCCCATAATGTGTTCGATCGTAAACGGACCATCGCGGAGGGCGAACGCAGATTGAAACGGATTTTCTACGTTTGGGATACCGTGACAAGCGAAGTGAACCCACTCGTTCTTCTTCAGCTCCTCCGAGACTCTAGATACACTCGATTTTGAACCTTTGAGGCGCGTAAGCTTGGCGAGACCTCGCATATGCCTAGAGACGATGTTTAGTTCGCTGCCAATAAAAAGGAGTTTACTCTGGCCAATAGCAGTGGCTTGACCTATAGCGAGAAAGCGATTCTCATTGATCGAGGACTTCGTCAATAGGGCATTCCGCCTAGCACGAATAAGGGCGGTGGGGGTGGGAGTGTAAGAGGAGATGTACAAATGAGAGGGATTGGGTCGGCGCCACCGCCGATATGGACCGGCAGCATGCAACGGTAGAAGAGAGAACTCGGCAGTTGGGCACCACCAAATGCGTGAGCGAGGTGGAACAGTCATCTGACTGCCGAGGATGATAGCCTCATTGAGGTCCGTCATGTCTCCAAGCCGGTTGTAAATAGCTGAGAGACAGAGTGCGACATTGGCCAATGACGTTGATCGATCCGGGTGCCCTGACGGGCAAAGGTCAAGGGCTCTCAAGCGGTATGCAGGAGCTCGGCCGAGGACGGCTGGACGGTAGTGTTGTCGTTGGGCGAGGGGCTACTTGGACCGGAGACGGTGGACCTGTCAGAGTGGGCAAAGGGCTTGTCGATAAAGGAGATGGTCTCCGTGACATGGTCTTTACGGATGCGGAGTTCACCACTTCGACTTGTTCGGGGCCAAAGTCGTCGAGGGGCTTGCTTTGACAGTGCTATAGACCTAGGAGAGTTGAGAGAGGAGGCGGGAGAGGAGGGCACGGGAGAGGAGGGGCGGAAGCCAGCATATGGAGAGTCGCTGGCACAGAGTGAGGAGAGGATGGGCGCTGTGGAAGCGCTGAGGGTGAGGGGGTCGGACGAATCCTCGAGAAGTCCGCAGATGATCTTTATCTGGGCTGGGGAAAGGCGGAGCACATCTCTCGAAAACTGGAAAACATAAGTGAGGGAGTGTTGGTAAAGAGACGGCGACTTACAGCATCTTTGAGGAGACCGGCACAAGTAGGCGCCTTGGGTAGTCCAAGGAGGGCGGCAAGGCAGGTGCTTTTGGAGCGGGCGTTGTCTTCGTTGGCATGCTACCCGACTGGGACTGCGAGTGTGCTGACGAGAACCTAGTCTGCTAGACGGGTCATTTCTTCCTTGGATCTACCGCCGATGGAGGTGACGACCACATAATATCGGCCCCAGGCAGCGGCGCGGGAGAGGGAGTTGTCGCCAGGAGGCGAGCTTGTCATGATAATTTGCCATCATGACTGGGCGGGGTGCCTTTTTGGCCATGACAAGGAGGTTCTGGACATCCTCGAGCTCGACGGACGTGTGAGTTGAGAAAAGCGCGTGTCGAGTGGTGCTGGAGGATTTCCTGGTCCGATAGGTGGATGGCGTGTGCCTGGTAGGCATACTTTGCGACGTTGGTGAGGTAAGACGGAGTGTCTCGCACAGGCGACGGAAATCGACCTTGAGCTGGTGCGTTAGACAGAAGCGGAAAGCCTGCTGTGTGACCTTCTTGGGGAAGGGTCAGGGAATCGAACGGGACGTACGGGAGGTCAGGACGTACTCGCCTGGTAAATGGCCTCGAGATGAGCGTATGTGTCGAGAGAGGAACTTGAGCCAGGGTGTGACGAGTGGTCGATGATATCTCGCTGGCCTCGAGATCGTCGACTCATCTAAGGCGACTGTGCGGTCAGCCTGCTTCTGGGCGGGAAGGACCTTGGCATCTGTAAGTGCGAGGAAGCGGTGAATGACGAACTTGATGGAGGCGACGCTGGCGTTTTAAGCGATGTCTTGTCGTATGAAACCATCCCAAGTTGGTTGCCCTGCCCTCGCGCATGTCCACGCATAGCTCTACGAAGCGAAGATGATTAAACGGTGTTTGAGGCAGTGACGTCAGCTTGAGTGTGGTAGATCGACACGGGTGGGTTGAATATGTTGGCATTTGTCGTCACGGTCAAAAGTCGCTCTGTGATCGCCGTGAGCACTGGAAAATGGGAGCAGATGGAGGGTCCGAAAACGATCAATGGTTGCTTCCTCGATGGCGGAAGGAATACGGGGGCCTTTACACGATAGCGGAGCATGGCAGGCGACGGTGAGCTATCCTCTATCGTATCCGCCTGTGTCGCCTTCTTCTGCGGCTTCTCCATAGACGAACCACCGCGACCCGACCAGTCCAAAACACATTTTCGTCCTCCTCGTCCTCGTCGTGACCTCAAGCGTGCGATGCTTTTGGACTTTCGTCTTCCGAGCTCGTCGGTTTTGCTTTCATTCTTGCTGTTGTGAAACGTTTTGATTCGCTTGCCAATACGACCAGCAAGAGATGCGACAGAAGCTGAGCGTTTGAGTGGATGCGAGAGGTCGTCTAGGCGGTACGGCGGATTGGACGAGTCGAGAATCTGATTCATCAACTTGGTCTGGTAAGAAAAGAAGGAGATCAAGAAATGAGATGAAGAGAACGTTGTAGAAGAGGGCAAGATAGCGGTGGTTGCAACAAGCTGCGACAATGGTGGGAACACCTCGCAGATACAAGTCGGGATCAAGCTGTGAGGAGGCGCTGAAACGGGCTCGGACAAGCACTTGCAAGGCGTGGTGCCAGAAGCGGTGCCTTCTCTGTGGCTTCACCCATTGCATGAAGCGGTGCCTGTAGCACCGACCATTGCATCTTGCAGTTCTTGCTGTGGACCTCATTCATTCTATCAGAAATGTGCACAGCAACTCTGCAACTGGCCGCATTCCATATAAACCTGCTGGCTACTGCTGCAGAACCCCCGTTACTCAGAACTTGCCCACTGTTCACTTCCCACTCATGAATCAAGACAACGAATCTTCTACTAGCCCGCCCTTTCTTCTCGAACCACCACCTCAAGGACAAAAGAGATTGCGCGACTCGGAATCGCATTCATCACCTACCAATCAATGCGAACATTTCTTTATAACACGTGCGTAGCAATCTCGCGCTGGCATTCTGGAGACATCCCAAATACACCTGTTCAGTCTTACGTGCCACGAATGTTGCATCCGGTCTCCGTCGCATGCCAGCAGGCTTTCACGTCATTGTGGAAGTCGATGGAAGGACCATGCACACATCCAATAAACCCGTGTCGACAGCGCAGGATGCCGTAGAATGGGATGAAGAAATCCTCTTGTGCGTCAGCACTTGCCGAATCTCTGCTCCTTTCATTCAATAGCTGCCAAAGGCCATCAGATCGATCATCTTCTATTTCATTCACTGTCTACGCATCGTTCGAGCTTGGACCGAGGCTAGGAAACGGAGAATTTCTCCGTCGATTCAAGAGTACTGTAGGAAAAGTGTTCCAGAATGAACAACTTCAGTGTGAGCAACTCCTTTGTCTACCACACACGGTTTGACATCCCTTCGTAGTCACAGACTTTACAGTGCAGACGGATGATATATTGCCGTCGTGTTCGTCCCTTCGCATCATCACGGAGCGACGCATCTGTGGTACGAATGAATCATGTCCCAAACTCGACGTAAGCATATTATTCATGGCGCTGTAGTCATTTTCTGAACTGACGGCAACAGCTACCGGAGTCACGCGAAAGGAACGCGCTGGAACAGCTGACCGACGAGGGACATCGTGCTCTCCTGCGTTACCGCCAGCGGCAGGACCAAACGGATCTAGACGCAGCCGTCCAGACTTTCCAGCGTGTTGAAGAGATTTGCCCAACAGATGACCTTAATCGTGCAGCCGTTCTGTTCAACTTGGCCAATGCCAAGTTCGTCGACTGCCAGGCTAACAATCGGTACCTTGACCTAGATGTGCCAATTGGATTGTATCGGGATGCTCTACGACTTCGGAGCACAGATCATCCGGATCATGGCACAACGGTACTGGAACTTGGTCTTGCGCTACTTGCGCGCTTCCAGAGGCGAGGGTTCGAGTTCGACAGGGAAGAAGCAAAGGATTTACTGGAAGGAGTGGTAGAGGTCTCGGCGGCAGGAAGTTATGCACATCGAGCAGGGGTGTTCGCATTGCAAATGGCCAAGGATTCAGCATTGGTGGAGGCAGGAGACGGTGGATCGTTACCGGCGGAGCAAGCAAATTACGACGATTTCATACATCACGCGCGGAACCTGCTACAGAACATGTCAGACCGGAATCCTGACCGACCTGTACTCTTCTTTCGCCTTGGGGCGCTGTTATCTGGGCGGTTCGCACGCAATGGGGTGCTTGCTGATATACACGAGGGAATTTGGATACTCGAGTCTGCCGTGGATCTTTGGCGAGGCGGCTATAGTCATCCTGACCATCCTAGCATGGACATGCCGTTCCTGCTGGACAACCTCGGGGAGTCGTTATTGAGTCGCTTTGAGCATCTCGGGGACCTCGCGGATGTAAACAGGTCGATCGCGACGTTGGAAGAGGCTGTCTGTCTGACACCCGACGGCCATCCAAACAAGCCAGGTCGGTTGAACAACCTCGGGAACTCATTATTGAGTCGCTTTGAGCGTCTCGGGGACCTCGTGGATCTAAATAGGTCGATCTCGATGTTTGAGGAGGCTGTCTGTCTGACACCCGACGTCCATCCAAACAAGCCAGGTCGGTTGAACAACCTCGGGAACTCATTATTGAGTCGCTTTGAGCGTCTCGGGGACCTCGCGGATCTAAACAGGTCGATCTCGATGAAAGAGGAGGCTGTCTGTCTGACACCCGACGGCCATTCAGACAAGCCAAGGTGGTTGAGCAACCTCGGGAACTCATTATTTCGTCGCTTTGAGCGTCTCGGGGACCTCGCGGATCTAAACAGGTCGATCTCTATGGCAGAGGAGGCTGTCTGCCTGTCACCCGACGACCATCCAGACAAGCCAAGTCGGTTGAACAACCTCGGGAACTCATTATTGAGTCGCTTTGAGCGTCTCGGGGACCTCGCGGATCTAAACAGGTCGATCTCGATGAAAGAGGAGGCTGTCTGTCTGTCACCCGACGACCATCCAGACAGGCCAGGTCGGTTGAACAACCTCGGGAACTCATTATCTCGTCGCTTTGAGCGTCTCGGGGACCTCGCGGATCTAAACAGGGCGATGTCGATGTATGAGGAGGCTGTCTGCCTGTCACCCGACGACCATCCAGACAAGCCAAGTTGGTTGAACAACCTCGGGAACTCATTATTGATTCGCTTTGAGCGTCTCGGGGACCTCGCGGATCTAAACAGGTCGATCTCGATGAAAGAGGAGGCTGTCTGCCTGTCAGCCGACGACCATCCAGACAAGCCAAGTTGGTTGAACAACCTCGGGAACTCATTATCTCGTCGCTTTGAGCATCTCGGGGACCTCGCGGATCTAAACAGGGCGATGTCGATGTATGAGGAGGCTGTCTGCCTGTCACCCGACGACCATCCAGACAAGCCAGGTCGGTTGAACAACCTCGGGAACTCATTATTGAGTCGCTTTCAGCGTCTCGGGGACCTCGCGGATCTAAACAGGGCGATGTCGATGTATGAGGAGGCTGTCTGTCTGACACCCGACGACTATCCAGACAAGCCAACTCTGTTGAACAACCTCGGGAGCTCATTATTGAGTCGCTTTGAGCGTCTCGGGGACCTCGCGGATCTAAACAGGTCGATCTCGATGAAAGAGGAGGCTGTCTGCCTGACACCCGACGACCATCCAGACAAGCCAAGTTGGTTGAACAACCTCGGGAACTCATTATTGAGTCGCTTTGAGCGTCTCGGGGACCTCGCGGATCTAAACAGGTCGATCTCGATGAAAGAGGAGGCTGTCTGTCTGACACCCGACGACCATCCAGACAAGCCAGGTCGGTTGAACAACCTCGGGGGCTCATTATTTCGTCGCTTTGAGCGTCTCGGGGACCTCGCGGATCTAAACAGGGCGATCTCGATGCAAGAGGAGGCTGTCTGCCTGTCACCCGACGACCATCCAGACAAGCCAGGTCGGTTGAACAACCTCGGGAACTCATTATTGATTCGCTTTGAGCGTCTCGGGGACCTCGCGGATCTAAACAGGTCGATCTCTATGGCAGAGGAGGCTGTCTGTCTGACACCCGACGACCATCCAGACAAGCCAAGTCTGTTGAACAACCTCGGGAACTCATTATTTCGTCGCTTTGAGCGTCTCGGGGACCTCGCGGATCTAAACAGGTCGATCTCGATGTTTGAGGAGGCTGTCTGTCTGTCACCCGACGACCATCCAGACAGGCCAGGTCGGTTGAACAACCTCGGGAACTCATTATCTCGTCGCTTTGAGCGTCTCGGGGACCTCGCGGATCTAAACAGGGCGATGT
>JBBPPC010000349.1:0-21255 GCA_038091775.1 Leccinum olivaceopallidum | reverse complement strand
CGAGAGGCTGTCCAACTCGCTATCAGCTACCAGCACCTCGTGTTTTTCGCCCATTGTCTCGAGATCCTTCTCCACACCGCGGTGGAGTCGGAGGTCGAAGACGACGAGAGTGGTACATCGAACGCAGGTTCCGGAACATTGCCCGCCGTGATAGAATTCCTCGATCACTTTGATGTTGCACTAGACGTTGTGATCGGTTGCGCTCGAAAAACGGAAGTTACGCGATGGAGGCGACTCTTTGACATTGTCGGCAACCCGAAATTCTTGTTCGAGGTGCGTTCTCGCTTATTGCACCATGTTATCCGTACCGAAAGCGTGACACTCCGTCGATTAGCTATGCCTCGACTCTGGTCGGCTCAAGACGGCGGCATCGTACTTGCTCGTGCTGCATCATCTCGAACAACGAGAGGAAAACAACAAGGACGCCGTTCGATTATTGCAGAGCGCGATGGACGCCAAGGATTGGCAGCTCTGTCGCGAAATTTTGCGTTTCTTGCACTCGATCGACGATACGGGGATTGCGCTCAGACATGCGTTGACGCAGACGAACATGGTCGAGGATTCGGATGTAGATTCACTGGCAGAGCTTTCGGTGTCGGAGTCGAATGAGTCCGACTCAGGTCACGGTAACATTGTCATCGTTGTAACGGTATGTAGCAATTTATTCTGGACCCCGGTCTGGTATGTAGCATGACAGAAAGCGGACGTCGCTTTGGTTTCCAACCTAGTCAGATGATTTTCAAACCAACACTAGTATCCTCCTGAACGCTGAAAATCTGCGCTCTCTGAGGTCTAACGTAGGTCCGGAAAGGCATCCGTTTTCGAACCGAGTCGGGCCGTGGCAGCCGCACAAAGTTCTCAGGCCCGCATCCGTTGGAATCATCCTCATCCGATCAGGCGTCACTAAAGTACTGACCGGTGACCCGGCAGACACGCTCCTAACACATCATACTAAACGCTCTATTGCTACAGCCAGATGGTGGCAGTAACGGCAAGGAGACTTGTTCGCACCGTACTTTCCCTTAACCGCAATCTACAGACCTCAAGCGCGACAAGCGTGAGCGTCGAGTATCGTTGTTGCCGTGGAGGTCCAAGGCATCGGGAAACAACAAGAATGATTCACTTGTCGCTCTTTCTGTGCCGACTGTGAGTGCACCTGAGAAGACTGGTGGAGACGGCGACTCGCCGATGCCTACCAAGGCTTCCTCTACTTCAACGTTCGTTCCTAGCTTGCCTTCCCCCTGGGAGACGGGTCGGCTCGAAGTTCCAAGATTAGCCGGTCGCACTCGTTGAACACAAACGTCTTTGGATGTCTCAAGGCCAGTTCCGGCGACGACCCCGGACTCGGAGCCCGAATCGTCTCGTCATAAATCCCGTCGTTACAGCTTCTCATTCTTACCCTCCCGCTCTAAGCGCGAGCAGTCTTGATAGCAAGTCCGAGGAGAGTGTCGGACATGCATGTCGAGAGTGGCACAGATGGCACCTCAATGAGCATTCGTACCGTCACTCAGGACAGTCAAAGTACCACCATCCCGGCCTCTCCGGAGCTCTACAATCTGACACACGTCGGCGTCCTCTGGTCGTCTTTCTGGATCCAGGCGGGGGACGAGTTCGTCTGCCGTGCCGATGTTGCGACGGTTGAATGCGCAGGAAGAGGCAACGCGAGGCAACGCCAGGGCACCATTGCAGAGCGAATCGGACGACCAGGGGGGCTCTACGCCCAGCTTGACTACCACTGGGAGTTCGGCAACTTCCTCGAGTCTCCCTCGCACATTAACACCTCCTTCCTTACCTGGTGGTGGGGAGCTATTCGTACCACGGCCATGCCCAGTCACAAGCGTCTCACACAACAAAAGAAGCAACGAGAGCGCGAACGCAAAGAGCTCGAGGCGTTGAGGCGTCGTCACCTGGCTAACGTACGCGTGGTTCAACGCAACGTTGTGTATGTAGTCGGGATCGGTCCCCGCTTTGCCAAAGAAGAGGTAGGCGAAATATCAATTCTACCAAGCCACACCAAATCATATTCCATTCAGCTTATCCCTACGCTGCGTTCAATCGACTACTTCGGTCAGTACGGCAAGATATCCAAGATCTTGCTCGTCAAGCGTACTCCATCGGGTGGTACTCCCGTTCTCGGTCTTTATATCACATACCACCGCCGCGAGGATGCAGCTCGGTGTATCTCGACGGTCGATGGTGCCCCTTCCCCTGGAGGAGGTCGGGACGTCATGCGAGCGAGCTATGGAACGACAAAGTACTGCATGCCATTCCGGACTCAAGGAAACCTCTACGGACGAGGATTCGGGATGATGTGATAGGACCCGGCAGGAACTCGAGGATATGTGTGCATCACAGGCAGAAGAGTCCTTTGGCCCGTGCTAGTCTTGTCATTACCACGGTGGAAATGACCGAGGAGGAAGAATGGGTACATTTACATCCGATTCCCAGTGCAGTGTCCAAATTTGAGCCGGAGCTCATACCATGGGTCGCGTCCTGGCACGTCGTGCTCGTCCCTTACGTCGGCAACGGAGCAGTCGGAATCGTACGTCTCGTTTAGCACCGCCGACCCCGCCTCAACTACCAGACTCAGACAAGTATTCATTGACATTGACGTGCGCAGTCGTGTCCACGTGATTGCGACTTTGCCGAGAAAGAAAGTGGAAAAGTGGCAAAAGGAAGTGACACTTGTCCCTTGCTCTTTCGACCACCCCCATGGCGTACTCTACCCATAGAACGAGGATGGGTCTCCACCAAGGATACACTCGATGCGGGCACTGTCAAGAGGGGAACCGTAAACATTGGATGCATCTCCATCTGATCCGGCGTCGGAGATGAGGGCTGTGCTGCTCTCGGAACGAGATGGCCCCACACAGTGCATATGCGTAGACCTCATCATCCCCATGGCCCATGGAACACCACCTGATCCCGTGTGTCACCCATCACCAGCGACGGTGATCTCGAACACGATGATGACGACGCGGTACGGCGATGTCTACAAAGACAAGGACCGGGCAGACGGCTATGGCGACGATTGACGGCACGATGACGACAGCGCCACTGGCCCATCTCCGGCCAAGATGAGGAAGCGTCATCGGCCACAGACAGCGCCGGCAGGGACAGGGCCCGGGCAGCTACCCTCAAGTTTATAGAGGAAGTCACGGCTCAGCGCGCACGTGAGGGGAGCGTGGATGTCCACGGGAGCGAGAGTCAAGATCGCTCCTCGAAGTCCAAGGCCCGGGGTGGCGAATCCAGGTTCAAGATGCTGCTCAAGGAACTGTTGAGGTGGCGAAGGTGAATGGACTTTTTGGGTATGTGATGTGGTTTCGTGGCGGCCAGTGATGTGCTGACGATGTCTGGTTCAGATATCGGATACCTCTTGACGTGTAAATCTTGTTATACGACCTGTCAATTTTGACTTTAATCCATAATTTCACTTATAGACGCGGCTGACTGACGGGATATTTCTTTCTTTAATTTTTTTGTGATGCGCGTTGAATATACCTTCAATGACTCACATTTGCCACGTCCATTGGTTCATACCTCCTGGCCACGTCTCACCATTTATCTTTTCGTTTGTTCCAGCGTCGTCGTCGGTGTCACCCATGTCAGGTGGGTGCTATGTTTACTTTCATTCACACTGCACATTCCTGTACTGATACTCCACGTTCAATCAGACATTTTGGGCGACAACATACTCAAGACGAAGAGTATGACCGCGAGCGTCGTCGGCGGTGTCACCAACGTCAGGTGAGTTCTATGTTTACGTTCTATCGCCTTTCCCACTGTATATTCCCGGGCCTGGGGTACTGATATTCTCTGTTCAATCAGACGTTTTGGGTGACCACATACTCAAGACGATGACCGAGAGAATGAGCGCGGTCGTCGTCGGTGTCACCGACGTGAGGTGGGTTCTACGTTTACTTTCTATCGCCTTTCCCACTGCATATTCCTGGGGTACTGATACTCTCCGTACAAGCAGACGTTTTGACCGGCCACATATTCAAGACAATGACCAACATTTTGCGACTCTCTGAGCAGCCTCTCTGCACCCGTGCCAGTACTCAAGCGCAACGGAGGATGTGACCGAGAGGATGAATGCGAGTCATGTATCTCGTTCCCGGTCAAGAAGTTTGTCCAGAAACTTGATGCCGAGATCGGTGAAGGGAAGTGTTTCGGTGCTCGGGTGTCGGGGATCGACCAAGTAGAATTCCGGACGTCAGACACGCTGTCATTGGCAGAGCCGTCCAAGCTCCTTTTCGTCCGTCCCTGGATCCGCGACTTGCGTGGTGCGCTCGACGAGGTCGGTTGGGGAAACGCATCGAACAGCGGTGATGAGACTCGTGGTCTGGTTCCGAGGTAGAAGCTAATTCCCAGTCTCGTGCTGCATCCACTGCGGTCGCTCCTCTCTTGTATGATGGACCCGTTTCCATGATGGACGACTATACACGCGCATTGCAGCTCGTCGTCCGTCTGCAATAGCCATCCCATGCTCTTTTGCTGCTGAGCATGAGATCGTCTTGCCAGGGCTTAAGCGCCGCATCAACTCTGCGAAGGAAATCCGCGTCGAAGTTATAGGGATATGATATCGTGATCGCAGCAACGCGGGCATCGGTGGGGGACATACGCAGGATTCTATTGCTTACGATCCCATTGACCTAATTGACATCGTTCTTGTTTGTATTGAATCGAGCTGGCGCCTTTCACGATAGTTTTGGCCGTCATGCACTAGTATACAAATCGAATTCAGCGTTTTGTAACTTTTGTTTGACTACTAGACAGCAAGCGCTCTTCGAGTCTGTTCGTTCTTGCCTGTACCAGCGCAACATTTCCTCTGCTACATCACAAACATCTGAGTCCGGCATGATGCGTCGCAGAGTCTTGGTGAGACCTCAGGCCAGTCGTAAACGACTGATAGTGATCCCGGTGAACCTGGAATCATTGATGACAGTACCCCTCGAATGCCAATCAACGCTTCCCGCCGTTCATCACCTCCTGCATGGCCATTCATATACATACATCAAGTTTCAACTGTCTACACTCACCTCCGCTTGGTCCCTCCTCCGTCTTGTTTTCTCTCTCCCTTCCACACCCTCCTTCGTCGTCACCTGCTTCGCCAGATGTCTCACCTCTGCAACTTGACTCGTTCGTCGCCTGCGCCCGTAAAAACGCCGCGCTCTTCGCCCGGTGCACCAAACAATCCGGTCGCTGATATCCCCACATCCCCTCCTCATTCCCCTCCACCTCCACCTCCACACTCATCGGCCATCCATCCCGCCATAACGACCCATCAGTCCGCTCTAACGGCCGCTCAATATCCAAACTCTCCCCCGGCGGAATAACCTAAGGGTGCGACGGCGTCTCGCACATCATGTCCACCTCCTTCAACACTCGGTCCACGTCCGAGAACGCGGGCGATCTGACAGCGCGATCTACTCCAGTTTATTGAATACGAAGCTCTCCGTCCGACCGAACCAAAATTTGCGTCCAAACAGGTCCGGTCGGTGCGGGTTCTTGCCCTTGTTCGACGCGCACAGGTTTTTTTAGCTTCCTCGGACTGCATCGCCGCGCTCGCTTGGAGGAGTAACAGCACGGCGTGCTTCATCCATGCGCCGTATATGCGTGAGTAATTGAACACTTTGGCCTGGTCGCGCGAGATCCCCAAGCTGTTCGCCGTCTTGGAATGCAAGTCCGTCCTAGCAGCCCTGGTGCCTTCGAGTGTCATCCATCCAATCGCGGTGGCCCCATGCAGACCAAACTGCGCGTCGCCCGCCCAGCCTCTCTGCAGCCGTGCCAGTACACAAGCGCAACGGAGGATGTGACCGAGCGGATGAACGCAAGCATCGCAGGAGGTATCACCGACATCCGGTGGGTTGTTTGTTATTTTCTATCACTTTTCCCACTGCATATGCCTGGGATACTGACACTTTCCGTTCAATCAGACGTTTTGGCCGGCCACATACTCAAGACGATGACCGAGAGTATGACCGCGAGCGTCGTTGTCGGTGTCATCTCAACGTCAGGTGGGTTGTATGTTCACTTTCTATCACCTTTCCCACTGCATATACGTATTGATACTCTCTGTTTAGTCAGAGTTTCGGGCGACTACATATTACGCAAGCGCAACGGAGAATGTGGCCGAGCGGATGAACGCGAGCGTCGTCGTCGGTGACACCTGTGTCAGGTGGGTTCTATTTTTACTTTCTATCGCTTTTCCCGGCGCTGCATATTCCTGGGGTACTGATGCTCTCCGCGTTCAGTCAGTGATCCGGTCCTACGAACTCCTGCGACTCGGATGTCACAGCAATATATCAGGTCCTCTCCTGCTAGCAAATCTGTCAACTCAAACAACCAGTCTGGTTAATTGCGGTGGCGGTCGTTGCAAGGTCACGCGACTTGCACGCCGGGGCTGTGGACATTGACAGTGGCATCGACGAAAAGGGCTCGAGTGCAACTACCTCAAGTTTGGCAACTCAGAGCATTTGCTCCATGTCGAATCGAGCTCGATACATTGTCTTACAAGGGCTATGGCAGTACTATATTGCAACACGGGTTACCACGGAAAAGGCTTCGCAGCGTTCAAGACTATGCTACCAAGCTTCGAGGAGTCATCCGATCCAGTGTTTTCAGTCAGTCACTTAGTTTGAGTTTCACGTAGCTCCCGAGCTGGTTTCTCGCCGGCGATAGGATTTTACGATCTGTATATCAACGTTGGTGGCTAGCTTCAGCGATTCGGTTGATTGCCCACGTTGCTGTATCCTATGCGCCGTCATTCGAGTCAACACCAACCCGGGCCGGCGTTCAGGACGATGCCACAAAGATTCGAGGAGTCATCCGATCCATATGTTTGCAGTTAGTCGCTTAGTTCATCACGGAGCACCCTAGCTGATTTCATGCCGGCGATAGGACTTTGCCGCATCGGTATATCAAGCTTAGCAGCGATTCGGCTGATTGTCCGGGTTGCTCTATCCTACGCGCTGTCATTCGAGTCAATAACAACCCGGGCCGCAACGGATGCCACGGAGAGGGCTAGCTTCAGCGACTCGGTTGCTCGTCCACGTTGCTCTATCCTACGTGTTGTCATTCGAGTCAACAACAATCGGGCTGCACGAGATGCCACAGAGAAAGCTTCGCAGCGTTCAACACAAGATTCGAAGAGTGATCCAATCCATATTGCAGTCAGTCACTTAGTTTGCGTTTCACGGAGCACTGCCAGTGGAGCTGATATCATGCCGTTATCTGTCTATGTTTTTTTTTTTCGTAGCTTCAGAAACCCGGTGACTTACAAAACAGTGACCTAGCAAGAGCATGTTACCACAGAAACAGTGCAATTCGGTAGTACGGAGGACTGGAACCGTAACTATCGTGCACTAATCACAAGGTCTTGACGCACATCGTTTCGGAGATGCGAGGCAGTAGTTCAACCATGTATTAGGTGACATTGTAACTATATATAACTACCGCAGTTTCCTTCTATGTACTTCTGAGGCACTGCAGTGTCGTGAACACGTCAACGCCGCAAGTCAGAGCGCAGCAGCTCACCCTTCAACATGACGACAAAACAGCCGCGGACTCAGAGTGTCACAAACTCATCAATTCATGTAATATACAAACCGTTTGGGTCCTACCCACTTCCAAAAGACGGGAGAACAGTTGCCTCGATGGATTCATTCACTGCCTACGAGCTTGAAGGTTCTGTCATTCACGAGCGCTCCTCGGCTGCTTGTCCGCTAGGATACACTATGGACGTTATTTTCGCCTCCTTTGCCACACACGCTGAGTCCATTTTACTACCACTGAAGTCATGCCCACAAGCACTCACCATCCCATGGACACAAATTCCCGACGATATTCGTACCCGCATGACTTCACCTCAACTCACCCCTGCTACTCAGTGGCAACTCTATGATCCCGTCACAAAGCGCTGGCAATGGCCATTCGACTTCGCCTCTGATTTACCGCCGGAGTCCTTACCCGAGCCCGACCCCCCACAGGCTAGTAGGCCTGCAACCCCCTCCTTCGACCTCCCTTCTGATGTACCCCCGTCGACATCCGACCACCTCTCTGATGCGCCCCCGTCGCCATCCGACCACCTCTCTGATGCGCCCCCGTCGCCATCTGAGTACATCTCTGATGCGCCCCCGTCGCCATCTGAGTACATCTCTGATGCACCACCCTCGCCATCCGAGTACCTCTCTAATGCACCCCCGTCGCCATCCGACCACCTCTCTGATGCACCCCCGTCGCCATCCGACTTTATATTTGATACAGAGCCCTCACTGGCGCCCCCACCGGATCCCCCGCAGGCTGATTCAGCCCAGGCCACCCTCCTGACCAACGAACGCTGCATATCTGCGTTCTTCAACGCAGTTACCAGCGCCGTCAAAATGCTTGCCCCCAATATCGGTAGCGATAGACGTCGGTGGATGTCTAATTGGAGCAATAAGCCGATTCCCGGATCATCGGGAGCCTACCAGCGCAAACCGGACTTTGTCCTTCTGGACGAGTCCGTTAAAACGCTGGACGAGGTCACTTGGCAAAGTCCCAAGGTAATCGGCGAGTACACAAAAGAAGTGTACCAGCCCGCAAAACGACTCGGAAGGTCGATGGATTCGAAAGTCTACCTCACGTTTCTTGAGCAGCCTTGGAGGCGCTTCATTCTAGGGATATCAATTTGTTCTAGCAAAGAACTTCGCGTTCACTTCTATGATCGCTCAGGCGGTGTCGTTTCCCCACCTTTCAACATCCACAAGAACCCCGAACACCTCATTCACATCCTTTGCGCCATATCATTTGGCAGCCGTGACTGCATCGGGTTTGATTTAACTATGGACATCAAGCCCATGCCGTCTCATTCCCGTTACTTCATTTCTAAATCCACGCATAAACAGCTCAAATCGACTTGTCGAGCTGAAACGGCGGCGGCGACCCCTCCCCCTCCCCCTCCCCCTCCCCCTCTTAACCCGCCTTCACCCCATTCTACTTTGCAGGTCAGCGGTAAAGCAATAGGGAGGATGCTAGTTTCTGAGCAGTGGTACGAACTTATCGACATCTTGTTTTCGAGTCCCGGGTTTTTAGGGAGAGGCACGGTCTGTTATCTCGCGCGCCGGGATAACGTTTCGTACGTCATCAAGGACTACTGGGTACGCGTCTCATCCTCTCAAGATACCCTTAACGAAGTCACTATGATGAAACGACTCTATCATCTCGATGGTGTGCCTAAACTACAAGGTCATTGGTACGTTAATGTAGAATCCGAGGGCGATCCGACTTCGTCCATGTCCGAGACGGACTGTACACAAAGATACAGGGAGGACAAGTGGTGGAACTCGATGAAGTTTCGACGAGCTCACGTGCGTCTAGTTATGACCCCTCGAGCCCGACCAATTACAATGTTCAAATCGAAGAGGGAGTTAGTCTCGTCTATTCGGGATATTATCAGAGGTACGATAGCTCTATAACTACTTTAATCGTAACACGAATCTAGCGTTTACGTTGATTTGTATAGTGCTAGAACAGGCGGCGGAGATCGGCATCGTACACCGTGATTGCAGCCTAAACAACTCGATGATACAGGATTTGGATGATGGTACTTCGCGCGGCCTTCTCCTCGACTGGGAGTTTGGCGTTGAGGTGAACGGGGGGAATAGCTACAACGTGGGCGGCACGGTAAGCCAGCCGAATGTGTGAATGCAACCATGATTTATCATATTACTGCCGCATCAGGGAACAATTCCGTTCATGTCGGTTAACCTTCTTAACCAGCTCAAGAATATGTCACAGGCCTCGAATGCTTCACGATGCCCCCGGAAGTCCGTTTCCATTACCCGCACCTTTAGGGACAACACGCTCGTGAAGCAGACCCACGCCGACGACATCGAATCGCTGTTTTACGTCCTCGTCTGGATTATGATTATCTACAATGGTCCGCTTGGTTGCGAACGCACTGACATCGACCCCGCAAAGACTATACTTGGCCCTTGGAATAACGGCGATGCTACAACGGCTCTCATAGGCGCTGGTGATGCCAAGTCGTCTTTCATTCTCATGGAGGATCGCCGGATAGACTTCCATGACCAAGTCTCTCCTTATTTTCGCGATTTACTCCCTCTCGTAGACGAATGGCGGAGGCTGCTTGTAAAGAACATGAATACGGCGTTGACAAGCGACCCCATAAATTTTCAAGACGTTTTACCAATTTTTGACGGGTTCCTCTCCCAAATGCATACCACAGAGAAACCATCGGAGATGATGAAAGTGGTGCAGGGCGTGCGTTCAGGTCATGCCGCGCTACCGTTGATGCCCCCCCTTCGCTCCGAGTCCGATTCACAGCCGAACATGTCCTTGCGGACGGCGTCTCAGAAGCGATTCTCCGAAGACGTCAGGAGCACGGGGGACCCCCCCGTGCCTCACAAACGATTCAAGCGTCTCCGAGTCATGTAACTTTTTTTTTCTACCGATCCATTCATTTCCGTACTTGTACTCTGACTCGACCGGCGTCCAAGAGTGACTGTACGGATCTAGCGATTTATGCGGCTTCTTTTTTTCTATATGTTTGTTTTCGTACTATGACTCGCCCTATGACGTCTCATGTAACTTTTTTTTCTACTGATCCGCTCATTTCCGTACTTGTACTCTGACTCGATCGGTGTCCAAGAGTGACTATGTCAAGGTTATGTAACTTCTTTTTTTCCATATGTTTGTTTTCGTACTTCAAGTTGTATGTAACTATGACCATAAAATTCTGACTTGGCTTCGACTATCGATTTTACATCATACGCCTTGACATATTCATGGCCTCGACTCCACCTCGTTCCCGCTATATATCTCGCCATGCAGCTCATCGGGCTCACTGCGGATTCTTCTGACTTCAACCCGCCCAATTTTCCTCGCTGAATCATGGCTCATTCTACTGTATCGCCCAGAAGGAAGACCAACAAGTCTAAGCGTCGTAATGATGGCGATCATGATGGCGCTGTGGTTTCCCACAAACGTTCGAAGACCCATTTGACCGACAACGTTCTAGCGAGTCAACATGATGAGGTTTCAGCGCCTCGTCGTTCGAATAGGTCGGGCGCGGGCTCTGGCGGGAGGACTTCCCAAATGGAGAAGATCGAGGCGGCCCTGGAATCGCAAGTCAAGAAGCCGCGGTCTGCGACCGACCTTCCCGAAGACGCTCTTGACAATCCCATTGCGCCAGAGAGGCGTCGGAAAGGAGGACGCGAAAAGAAACAGGTGAGTCACGTATTTACTCGAAGGACGAGCTAACCTACTCTCTAGTTTAACCCCCCACCGCCCTATGTACCTCCGCCCACCATCATAGAGAAATCGAATCCACGGTTGCCTTCCTTCCACCAACGCACCACGGATTCCCAACGTTACGGTTTCCACGTCCCTTCTCGGCTCTCCCCTGGCGTTCCTCAAAGTGCAGATACGGGGCTTCCACAGCAGCCCTTCGGCAATCCTCGCTTTGCTCCTAGGCAGGCGCCTGCCGCGACCCTGGACCAGGTGATCGATCCAGTTCTCCTCGCTGATCGTGGCCTTCCTCAGCCAACTTCCCGAAACGATGACGGTCACTCCGACGACACTTCCGACGAGTCCTCCGAAATCTCCAACTCGGCTCACGGTGAAAGGGATGGTCTGGCGTCGGATGGCGAGGAAGTTGACGGTTGGGGTACGACTAATCGACGGGAGGCCATTCATCCTGGTACGGTATTTCGTATTACTGGAATCCCAACTCATGAGATGTATAGGTTTTTCCCATGAGTCTCGGGAGCCAGAGCGCAATGCAATTCGTCACACCTCACTTCCTCAGGAGCCAGAGTTTGACTACTCGCGCGATGAAGATGATGAAGCAGCTTTACGGGATCTTCGCGCATCGGATGACGAACAGTTACACGTAAGTCCATCTAGTCGCGTTAACCATTAATCACATTGTCTCCAGAGCGCCACCCGCGGAGAGGTGGTCGATGTTTTGGATCGTCACCATCAGACCAATAGACGGCCCTCCGCACCAGATCCTGATCGACTCGCGGTTCCGGGACGCAACACCCTCAACGAAGCAGGACCCGGTCCGCGTGCCGCTTCTGATGAACCTGCTCGCCGCTCGCGCGCACCCAGAAACTCCAAGAAATCGAAGGATCAACCGGCCTCTCCCAATACACTCGCTTACTACCCTGCGATCTGGAAGGATTTTCTCGAGGAAGCGAAACGAGATTGCCGGGTCGTCCATGCGCTCAAGAACCCGTTTCCTGCTAAATCCCACGACCTCAAGACCTCAGTCACAGAGTCGCTGGTCGCGAGCGTCATCGAGTGGACGGAACGCGGCACGACATTCGAGCCTGGTGCGTGGCTTCGTTACGCTCCTATTTTACGTCTGACGCCTTGTCATAGGTTACTGGCCTGACAATAAATTAGATATGGCGGCGCTTGTAAGTCACACGAGCAAGAGATTATAGCCTTTCTTAATGTTTTCTAGCTTCTTGCAGACATCTCTACTTGGCGCTCGGAGCTGAAGACAATTGCTCTCAACAATACCCCGGGTATGTACGATCTGGTGCCCCCCTCGGGCGCTCAACCTCAAGATCGCCTCGAATGGGTTAAATCTGGAGCCCAGCAACTCCTCGATGAATCTGTATTCTTGCGTGGAGGGTTCGACGAAAATGTGAGCTATTCGTTATCATCGTTTCCCCACCTAATCGGTTTTCTGGGAAGGGAAAAACCAAAAATTTCGCGCATATAGCACTTAAAGAAGCCGTCTTTGAATTTTTCTACACCGGTAGTCATCGTATTGCACACAAACGGCCTGACCTTTTCCGCCGTTCGGTTCCTGTATCCTGTCTGGCCCTTGTTGCAGCCGCGGTATTTTTTTTTTTTTGTTGATTTCTCCCATTCGTTGACGTACTAACTTGTTTTCAGTACAACTGCGTTCTCGATGGATTCGCGCGCAACGGTTCGTCAAAGCTCATGCCTCACTTCTCGGCAAAAGGATATTCTTCAATCTACCGAGGTTTACTCTCAATTGCGGATCAAGTTCTTCGACACGCATACCATGGCCCTCGACTCCAGGATCAGCTGGTGCAGTGGGGCGAGGAGGGCTGGTGAGTCCTTTTGGCGTGCGAGATTGACCGTGACTCCACTGACGTCCTGTGAAATTAGGGCTGCGTTGCAGCAAACTGATGCCCAGGTCGAGCGGCATGATCACCTTCACGCGGTGTTGGATTAACCGTGCACCGGGATGCCATTTTGTTGTTGTCTGCATATGGTAGTAGTGTTGGAAACTGTTGCCTAGCTACATGATCTCGTTTTGTAGTATCAGATGATGTGTCAATCGTTGATCAGTGTTTTTAATTTGGCAGTACATGCATAGTAACTCAACGAGCAGTTAAGGGTACGGAATGCTGTCCAGGAGTTCAAGATAACAGTATCTATGTAGCACTACATAGTATGATGCAGGTACATAAATGGCAAAACTGGTGCATAATATGTCTAATCTTCATAGTATGTCTGATCTTCATAGTGGTCCATTGCAATCTAAAGCACATGAGCTTTCTTGAGCTACCTGTCAAGTCTGGACCTTGCTGCAGGATTATGGCTTCTTTCCAACACTAGCAAGCTCTCCAAAGCTAAAAGTGATTTGCTGATGCTCCACCCCCGGTTCAGTATATGGCATTCCGAATCGCTACAGTTCCCGCCGTGGCTCCCTAGTGGTCGCCGCGTCTCACGTCAGCCCATTGGTGACGTGTCTTCGTAGCCTTTTCCTGCCATGCGTGGGTCTGTGTGGTTGATTGTTCGTGGCAATGTCCACCTTTCCATTGACCGTGACAAATCCCCCAACCTCGTATACCGTCGCTCTATCTCCTGTTTGGTGCTGACGTGCTTCCCATTCGGTCCGCACTTCAGGTGCACGAGCCGTGACTTCAATCAAGCCAAGGCATTGCATTCGGGCCCCATTCACACGCTTTGCTTCTCCTACTTCTGCCCATTCGCCTCACTGGCCTCAATATCCAATCAAGCTAAATCTGGATCAAGACGAATATGACTTAATTCGTGACTGCCAGTGTGATAGGCGGACAGAGACCCACCATGAATACAAATCCGCGACGACCACAACAGACTCGGGTCCTCCTCCGCATACACCTATTAGGGCGGTGACGATGCCGCACTGCGTAGAAGCACTCCAAGTCCACGGAGACAACGACGGAGACCAGGTGGTTACGTGCGAGACGCTTGGTCTGTCGGATCCATCCACCCCCGTCAAGCATCTCGGTCGATTCACCTCGTCTACTTCGACCTCTGCGTCGACCTCGGGCGCGCCGGGCTTGAATAGAGACGGTCGCGTATCTTCAAGGCTACAGTGGTTCTTCCTTCGCTAACCGGTTTTTTCCGTCGAGGATCGCTGTCACAGATTTCGGTGTCTCCGTCCGGGCGGGGAGTATCTGCACAGACGACGCCTGTGAGGACGTCGACGCCCGTCGTCGCATTATCTACAAAGGAGTCGACGATTAGCCCGGGCGCTGGTGAGCGGGATTGTTTCAAGACGAAACTCGGGAGTAGGCATCATCGATGCGGCCTGTTTTGCTTCGGGCGATAGTTCCGCATCCACGCCGACGAATTTGAGTACTGGGTTGATGAAATATTCGCAAGGATCCTGGGAGTCTATGCCTATGACGTCAATCACTCCTTGTTCGTCTTCATCTTTGTTGTCCCTTTCACCGTCGATGTCGAAGCCTGCCGCGGGATGGATCGGTGAGAGAACGGCGCCTGTTGTAGAGGAAAGCCGTCGTCGTTGGAAGCCGCCAGGTCGCAATTCACGCCCTCTGCCAAGTCTAGATGGCTGTCTCCCGCTCCGCGTCGTGGGTCGACGCATTCGTCGAGTTCGCAGCCTGCTTCGCATTCATTTCTGACGTCCACGCCCACGTCTGGGTCGTACTCCCCTCCTGGCTTTGTGCCTTCTCTTGCTCCTGCTCCGACCCTCAGCAACCCGACCACATTTCTGCCTGCTTTCTTGACGGTGATGAGGGAGAAGCGAAAAAAAGACGTCTATTAGGACGAGGGAGATTGTCGATCTGTTGAGGTCGTCTTCGGTCGATGCGGGCAACTCCCTTGTGTACTTAAATTCTGAGGCAGACTGTAATATGTACGATGATTTGGCACGACAGTCCCTTTCTGTGTAGTAAATATATCATCCAGATGTATGGATTATGTTGAGTTGATGGAAGTTCGGCGGCTGATACTGTGATTCAGATCGTCCAGTCGTGACGGGGAATGTCACAGAACACATTAATCTCTTTTTTTTTGTTGCTACAGCCATCGTTGAGCAAATCCTCAACTCAGCATCACTGTTCAGAGAAAGTATCGCGCCATGGACGCAGCCCGAAGTCGATGATGTTTCAACATGTTCGTCGACCACGCGACAACGATTTTCATTTTCTGGCCCAAAAATCTAGTCGGCCAACCATGCATTCCCTCTTGATTTTCGAAGTGTAATCGCCCCTACCGTGGCCGACTCGGAACTGGACCATGCCATCATGGAAAGAGCCTCCCATCAACGTCGGACGCGTGCCATCCAAACGTACCTTGATGGGGAGAAAGGTCGGTATGTAAAGTGCGGAGACCGCGCATTCGCTACGCCGTCTTCGTCGAAGTTCTGACTGTCATCCTCGAACACCCGCGCGCTCTAGCAACTGTTTTGATGCCGGAAGAACTTGAAGTAGCGCCTAGGAGCAACAGGTTTCCCGCTCGGAGAAGGAAGCCTGCTAAAGGGAGTGCGAGGCAGAAATAGTCACGACGGCATATATGCTGCTCGCAAAGCGGTTTGCGCATCATTGCGATGACCTCAATTTCGCAAAAGACTTACTTCACCGCTTGCATTGTGCTTGCATTCTACCTCGATCAATGTCTCGAACCGTTGATTTGGACTTGATACTTGACGCTACTGATGCACATGCGAGTCTCGCGACCGCATATGCCAGTCTTTAGCGCTTCAGCGCTGATCCGTGTACATAATGATCACTCCTCGAGTCAATCTTCAGCTCCAACGAATTGAGGGGCGCAAAGTTGCTCTTCCTCGTGACAGGATGACTAGGTTTAGGTACTTATCCTAACAGATCCTGAGTGGATCGCCAGTCCGTTACTTGGCCAAACAATACTGATTGTCTCACTCACAGCTCGTCGAGAATGACCTTTAGCCTTGGAATCTCGGCTGAGCATTCACAATACCCATTACACTTGGGGGGTATATTCAAATAGGTGGTGCGTTACTTCGTTGACATTCGAGATCGTATGATGATTGAACCATCAGATTCTTGGACCATCTATGATAGACAGATGGAGTACATTCTGCCGATATACGTGTGATCACACAACTGCGGCTATGTGTGCTGGACCTTGGCTCAAAGGGTATCTTTCTCGGATCGTGCACTATCCGGACAAACTGATTTGATGATGCGGTGGTGTTCTTGGCATGATGAGCACGGGTGCTATTTTAAGCGCACAGATATCGATATCGGCGATGAAGTTGCAATGGTATGTACTACGCCTTTACCGCCACAGCTCCACTCAGAAGCAAATTTTATATCAACTAGACAAGCAATACCAGAGTCTTATATCTACCTCCTCAGTGTGCAATGCGTCGCCTCCTTGTGCGAAGGTTTCGCTTCTTTCATTGGATCTCTCTACACCTCAGTCGTGGTACAACGTCCGCGAGCAGCCGGAGACCCCGTTATCCATGGCCCACCAGCTTTTTACTTGGCTTCTTTACCGCCGGACGACCTAGCGATATGACCTCCTCGAAGCCCATTGTTCGCTCGATGGTCGATAATGGTTGGTCCGCCCTTCTAGCGGCCTTATCGTTCATATATATCCACCAACCTTTCCAACGAGCTCTTTGCCGAGGTCCTCACAAGCTATCATGACCAACGTCGCTGGAATGCTCGCGTTGACGATACCTGGGAATTCGTTCCTCACGAGTCTCGCTAAGTTTGCTATCCCGTCCCGGGCCCGCGTGGTCGCAAGCTTAGAGATCGAACCTGTGAGTCGCGCCCCGTTCGGCAGTATTGCTTACGCTGAGTTCCCCTGTTCCACCCCCGGGACTAACCGAGCGGAATTTTATCTGCTTGAAGGTGTTGGTCTTGAGTGCGCCGTTCCGAAGCCTCTGAGAGAGCTGGTATATCATCATGGAGGCGCTTCAGAATGCGGACTATCTCCTCACGATGAAAGGTTGTGCAACCGTCTCCGCCAAAAGATCAAGTCCGTTCGGCGGTGGTCCCAACGATGCCGTAGAGCACATCGGCATGCGTCTCGCTCAAAAAGACGAATCCGTCCGTGGCGCACCGAAGCCCGGAGCTCTCGATCATGTCCTCGGCTGGCTCGCAAACGAGGTAGCGCACATATCCAAACCAATCCCGAGGTCTGTCCCGCATTTGTCTTCCTGTTAAGCAGTCTCCCCAAGTTCTTACGCAGCCCCGGATCTTTTTGTCCTTCTGAACTGGTCCTGTGGCCTTTACACAACCTGTCTCTCCGCGTCTTCCAACTTTGTTTCGTCCGACGCCTCAGGCTGGCGGATCCTCACAACTGTCCTTGCCACCCTCCTCGATCTCCTGGTAAATCCTTCGACACGGACGAAACCCTCCATGCAAAAAAGCGCCCTCGTTCGCACACGCAGGGCACTTCGTTCTGCCCCAGAACGCCTTCATGTTCTCATGTCAACCCTAGTCGCTCACGCAATATCGAGCCAGACACCTCTCATATTCGTAACTCTTCTAAGCACAGCTGTCGATGTCTTGATCCGGCTCAAAAACATCAAGGACCAGTCGATCAAGCACATCCCACCCTCCATCAAGGTAAGCGGCTGTTGTCCGTCGGCCCTAGGCGCTGCTCGACAATTTTACTCAGGAAGGTATCATCAACCTGTATACCACTCATGTCGTCATGTCGAGGATCCCAGTCCCTGCTCACTCTTCTGTATGTCTGCTCACCGATGCGCGTCAATCTACTGATCGTCTCCAGAACGCACTGTATGACTCTATACATACATATATCGGTCTTTCTACCTCGATTTTACCGACGATGGAAAAGGCTCTCCTTCCCTCTCCCGAACACTCTCCCAGTGGTAGGTTATCTTGCCTGCCCCGTGCATTTATCGCCTAACAGGGATCGGTCACCGGTTAACGCTATATACAATGCTCACGATGGTCCCTAAACACGACGCCGCCTCGATGACTCTATCAAAGGCTCTCCCGACGCTGATCGTCAAAGAGACAAACGATGCCGCGACTTCGTTGCTCGTGCGCATCCTTCCCGCACATCTGAACCACCTGCTCGCGTGCAACATGCCCATTCCGGCCGACGTCACAGTGCTCATCGCCAAGGAGATGGGCAGCACCAAGCCAGTGATAAAGCGGGCGTTTGTGAGCATCGTTGGCGCTGCATTGTGGGATCTCGACGTCACAGATGCAACCATCCTCGGTGCATTGGAGGGATGTATCAAGGCAGTAGAGTTCGAATCCACTGGGTGCGCCCGGAGTCCTTTGGAGGGACATGTCGCTTTGGCCATCCTGCTCGTTACTGGCGTCTTTGTTAAGCAATATATATATTTCATTACTTAGTGCCGGCGCTTTTGTAGATGTGACATTGCTTCGCGGAGTTTTACCGTAGAAACTGTAACGTTTACGGGAACTCCCAATCTTTCCTCGTGTCACAGAACTTGAAGCTCAGCGACGCCGAAGACGCCCACCGGGTGGCTCCTCCGCGCTGCCCACCTCGCCGTGCCAAAGCTCGAGTCTGAGCTTGTCGAGATTCAAAACCTGAGGTTCGTAGTAGTATATGTGCAAGCGTCGTGGACATGTTGACTGACGAAGAGACCCTTTGCAGGGTCGTGTTTGGTTCCTCCATCTCGCGATATACACGCGGTTTTTGGACATGCGAACGTACTCGTGGAATCGGTGACGAAGCGACCAGCCTGAGTGCTTCTGAACGCGGTACTTTGCGATGCCCTGACTGCGTCTCTGAGCAGACCCGTGAACGTTGCATCAAGCTCCAAAACGGTGGCGGCTGCTTCGCCAGGGGAGGAACAAGAAAAGCCTGTTGTTGTGGACAAGCAGAGATGGTATGTAATCTTCGTGCTCGCCTGCGCCAGCTTTGGGGATGGGGATAGGCGGCTGGAAGATGGTGACAAGAGGGTGCGGGAGGAGTTGATCGTAATTTGGGTGGTGCACACTGTTATCTGTACGTCCCGAGTATCGTTCTTCTGACCGTTTTTGTGATGGTTAACAGGTGGTGCTGTGGATCGAGTTGTGTCAGAGGGCGGCGTGGATCCGCTCGCGGTCGTAAGTGGGCATGTCGATTTGGCGCGTGTCCTTGAGGTGTCCATGTCGGATCCTAAGGTGCATTTTCGTTCTGTTGTTTCGCCTCCGTTGTTATTCTTTGGCTGACCGCTCTGGTCGCACGCTCTTCTTCTCTTCCTTCCACGAATAGTGCTCGCGACGCGAAAAAAGGGACGAAGGGCCGAAGAAGGGCAAGGACGCAGACATTGCGCGATGGGAAGCCGAGCTGCGACACAGCATCGCGAACAAAAAGTCGACCAAGTTGGGCGGAGGGCTATCCAAGGAAGAGCACGCGTTGGTGCAGGCGCAACTCGCGAAAGAGGCCGAGGTCCGGAAGGCCGTCGGTACCATCCGAGCGCAGCTTCTCCGTAGGTTCGCGTTTGTCCGGAGCGTGGTCGAGGGCGGGAGAGCTTGAGGGGTTACTTGAGGCCTCGCAAAGTGCTTGGTCGAGGGGGCGATGGGTGGGCAGTGTGCGCGGTTGGTCGAGAATACAGAGCCGTTTGACACATTTGTTGGCCTGACGCGGTGTTATTCGGAGCGGTTGGAAGGCTTGCAGAGGTGGGTCGGTGTGGCAATCTTGAGGGCGTTGGAGGTGGGTTATGTGCCCGAGGAGCAGGCGGCGGAAGGGTTGAGTTGTCAGTCCTCTTTGTCCTCGGTGCTTGTCCTTCTCTGACGCAGACTGTTTCTGTTCGGGATCTCTTTGACGCGACCACTCACCAGCGCTGGTCGTGCGCGATTGGCTAGTCACTTGTGGGAGGATAACGGGATGGATGCGTCGGAGACCTCGTCGAGCGCACCGACGAATCTGCCATCAAGCCAGTCGTCGTTCCCTTCACTGGTCCTCTCATTCGTGTTGCCACGCAAGCGTCGACTTATCCGCCTGGCGTCAAAACTGCGATCCTGTCTGCACTCGCTACGATGCTGGAACGGATACCGAACCACGTCAAGCCGTTCTTCCCGCAGCTGCAGCGGACGTTTGTCAAGTCCGTCAGCGATACGTCCAGCATCGTCGTGCGCACGCGCTCGGCATTCTGATGCGCAGTCAACCGCGTGTGGATCCGGTGGTGAGGGAACTCGTCCCAGGTGCGCGAGGGAGCGAGGAGGAAATTGCGGCGAGCTATGTGTTGACGCTGTCGAATGTCGTGCGCAGCGCGGCGGTGCACGGCGGGCCCGGGGTTGGCGACGGTTGGGGAGACATGTGTCGCGTTGGTCCACGAAGCGTCAGCGGATGGCAGTCGATGATGTAAAGAGATCTGTTCGTGAAGTATTCGACCAAGAACTTGTGGAGGATGTGAGTCACCAGTTTCAACAATTACGCAAGACCGTGTTCACACCCCAACCACTTCATTTCAGCATCGGAAGGATCGACAATATCACATCAATCTCGCATCTGGGGGGACTGTGGTCCCTGCACCAAAGGAGAGTATGATCGGATCTTCTCCGCTTGTTCAGGGTGCTGTCATGTTTGGAAACCAAGTTGGTGTTCTCATTGAGCCTCGCCTTGGACATCCCATCGACGTCAAGGACGAGAAAGTGGTAGCCGAGTTTAGAAACCAGATATGGTACGTGCCTTTACCCACAACTAAGCATGCTCGTCGACTGAAGAGCACAACGTATCTTCGAAACAGATTGCTGGGCACACTCCTAAAATCCTCTAATACCAACCGTGTCCCAACGGACGCCGACCACGCGACGACGTGTCACGCAGACAACAGCTACGACGACGCCAAGGTGCACGCGCTCTCCCCTCTCCCTCTCCCTCTCCCTCTCCCTCTCCCTCTCCCTCTCTACCCATCGTGTCCCAATGGACGCCGACCACGCGACGACGTCGACGACGTGTCACGCAGACAGCAGCTACGATGACGACGAGGACGCGCACGTGCACGCGCTCTCCCCCTTTCCCTCCCCCTCTCCCTCTGCTCCCTCTCCCTCT
>JBBPPC010000348.1:0-21383 GCA_038091775.1 Leccinum olivaceopallidum | reverse complement strand
AAAATTGATGACATCGACGTCTGGGAGTCCGTGACACACTGAGATCACGCGGGCATCATTCTTTCAACGGTGACACGCGTGACATACCAAATCGGGTAATGTCAGTTTTCTGCACGTTTTGTGATGCGTGACTGGCAGGTCTTTAACCTCTCGTCTCGACGGTCTCGCCATCAGGGTGATCTCTCGGCTACCCATGTCCGAGCCACCGCTCACGATCGCTTTGGACCTCGATGTCACCCCGCCCCCAATAGACGACCCTCGTGATCGCGACGAGATCGGCTCTATGGATTATTCAATATATCCGTGTAAGTGACGCCGTTACCTTTTGCACTTAAATTTCTCGAACTAACTCATCTTCCAGTTCGCTTTTTTTGTCTGTTTCAAGATCTTGCTCACAAGTGGCAACGCATCGCGAAGGACTGCGTCGTCCTGGTTTCCGATCATATACTCAACAATCAAGAGTTACTCGTATTACTCGCAACCAACAATCTGCGCTTGACCGAGCATACGTCTCGCTACGTCGTAGACATGGTGATGGCGTTGCATCGCGAGCACCCGGGTCGTGACTTTCTCACTGACGGTAGTGAGTGCCTTTCGACTTATGTGATCGCTGACTGAGCTGACGCGTGAACACTACAGTTCCTATGGAGCTCGATCCCGAGCGGGATTATACCTGCGAGCCAACAGCCGAGGTTGTCTTTCTCCGGAGCGTCATCATCCCAGAGGTAAGGAGTCTTTACTTTGTGGCGAGTCCGCGCGCGCTCACTTAGTCCAGATTCGTGACGTCAGTTGTGATTATTTGATCATCACTCGGATGGCGGTCAGGCAGTTCCTTACTTCTGATGCCTGCTCGTCTTTTCTGCTTTCTTTCCCTGGAGGATCTGACGCACTTATTGAGTCACGCCTTGTTTGGTCGGAAGACGTCGGTTACCCAATTTGGCACGACTGGTTTCCGGACCGTACGGTCGTTTGGTTTTCAAACGCTCTTATCCGGGACCTTTTGAACAAGACCCTCGTGAACATTTCGTCTGGCATATGGATCGCCTTTTTGGAATCCCCATCCGTTTCACACCCCCCGGATGTCACGCGCCCGGTGATATCATGCCAGATTCAAAAGGCGGCATATGTCCTCGCTTGGGTCAGTCTTTTCCTCTCTTTTCCCGTCTTTACCTGACCATATTTTATTTTTCTTAAGTTGATTGTCGAATTGCGAATTTTGACGGACACACACTATGAAGTTGGCACGCTGTCGTTGACGCCGGAGCTCATTCGGATCGTCGCAAACGAATGTCACCAAATCTTGTCGTTTCTCTACACCATCAGGATGCAGGTTGACACAGATATGCAAAGTGCTCTTGCGCAATGGGTACAATTCATGCCTGTCCTTTAGTTTCTCCGTTTTGCTTTCCTCTGAGACCTTGCTTTCGATACCGCTTGTATTACTACATCTGAGATCTTGCGTACGAAAAAGTGAATCACGCGTCACGGGCGCAATGTGATATGTCACACGCTTGGCGAAGAGTATATATTTTACGACATACGCTCGCTCGCTTCTCAGCCTCATTCCGTTGCAAACACTCGCAATGCCGAATACCCCTAAATCAGACTTTGTATACTACCGCGCATCGGCTTCCGGCATCCCAAACATACATCCGGCATTGTTTGAGGACAACCAACAGGCTCTTACCTACCGAAGTGATAATCACATCAAATCTCAGGTGGAAACATATGCTAATCGATAAACTGTGGATCTCACGAAACTTTCAGATGTCAGAACACGGTGGTCTGAATTTCCTCTCGGGGAGATTTCGCAGTGCACTGCAGAAGAAGCATGAACATGCCGCTGCACTTGCGAATGCTGAGCGAGCATGCCTGGAGTCGGAGAACACCTTGCGTCATTTTGTTGGAGATTTCGCAGTCCGAGATGTTGTACGGAAATATGCGCATGATAACGAATCCGCTGAGACGAGGGGCGGGTACGTCAATAGCAACAAGGTTAAGGGGCGGGATTTTCGTTCGTCAAAGTTTCGTGCCCTCTTACCCGATGGATCATCTTTGGTGAGTTTATCTGAACAACAAATGTAAGAATCTTAGGCTGAGCATGTGTTCTAGGCAGTTGCTGGAGTGCCTCGTATCACGTAAGTTACAATTGGAACGGGGAATGTATGTTTTGTATGTTTTGTATGCTTTTTTCCCTTCTTTATCAATTATGCAAATATGTTCTCCTACGATTAGTTGTTTCAGATCCTGCAAGTATGATATGTATTGCGAGGCTTTACCGGTATACCTCCAAAGCTGCATGGCTCGCTGTATGGCATGGATTTCATGTAAAGGTTGATATGATGTATGTGTTCTAGCGTGAATCCCACACGATCCGATCCGATCGACTCGGGTCTCCCAATAGTGTGGGGTGACCATTTCACAAATCCGACTGACCGAGATTTGATTGATTCCTGCCGGCATTGTCGTTACAATATGGGCGGAACAGCTGCATCGTTGTCAGTGATGCGGCGGCGACAATCGTTGCAGTCGGCTCCCTCCTAGCTCAAAATGTATCGGGAAATATGTATTATCCCTGGGACCTGTGACGACTCGCGTAACCCTGCTCGGTCGTTATCTCCGCGCCAGGCTACAAAAACCTCAGATCTATAATACATAATGATGTTACATGTAAGACACCTGCCGAATATCCCCGATAAGTCAGGTGCTACCGGCAATTGCGATATATGAAATATATGAAGGGGGCTCCGGTTAACTATCACCGCCATTCCCGTCACTTCGCAGCGTTAAGAACCACAGCACTCGGGGCTCGGGAATGCACATCCTGGTGTGGGTGCTAGAGTTCGAAGAAAAAAACGAAATTGTCCTTTGCTGCCACGTCCAAGTCAAAAACAAACAGAATGGAGGTATAAACGAGTGTGCTAATCTGAAGTGCATGTAATGAACAAAAAAGAGTTAGATGCATATGTTCAGTATGCTTGGTGATGCACTCCTTTCACAAGGGCAGGGGGAAGGGATGGAGAGGTGGGCATCCTAACAAAACATTCTTCGCCACCATAGGACGAACCGCGTCCATCATCCAGCCTGGTACCCAGCAGTTCGTTGCCTAGCGCTCACCCACATCGAACCCGTACCCAATCGAATTTCCTTGCCTACCCCTGACTCACCTCCCTCCTCGATGTCACTTGTTCAAGAATATGATGGGATGGGGAAGCGGGTAGCACTCTTCGGGTGACGAATGCATTAATGAAGGATGGGGACAGCAAGGATAGATACTCTGGATTAGGCAAGTCTGGCGTGGTCCAGATCCGCAGATGCACGTCACCCTCTTGTTTCTGAGCGGAGAGGAACCAAATGTTGTTCCTCTTCCACAGCGTAATCTTGCAATGAGCGCCATCGTCCGCGCATTCTGCGGCGAAATGTGGAGGTATCATGACATTCGAAGAGTGAGAAAAGGCAGATGGGACAGAGTGAGAGGGTGGGCATATCCAACGATGGGTCGCTCGGTACTCGCGCACGGTTACTCTGAGTAACCATGGAAATGGGAGATAATTTTGGTACACGGGTGCTGGTGTTGGTGCGTGGTGAATCGTGATGGTAAATGGAAAGTCTGGCTGCAGCTTTCTCCGCCTGAAGAAGGGACTTCCTCAAAACCTAGAACCTAAAAGAATGTTACTAGGCACCAATCTAAAAAATTGTGTAAAGATGATCCTACCCCTTTTCTGATGAGTCGATAGCTTCGAGCATGAAACCTTTTTCACTACGTGAGAGGAAGAGACTTTGAGCCAAGAACGCCGAGCTAAATAGAACGCAGGACACACGCTGCATCTTTGAACAACGGCATTGGATTCTGTTGCCCCCCGCACTCCCGAGCTGTTCCGGGAGGGCTTGCAACCCCTCCCAACGTGCGCTATAGTCGCGCCTACAGGCGTCCGTCCGCTACCGTGCAAGCGTCAATGCACAGTGGGAAATTGCACCGCCCGGAGATAGATATCTAATCATAGGACCGCCATTCCACTTCGAGGCTCAGCGCTCAAAGGGTGTGGAGAAGGCAAATCTTACGTATCTTGGCAGCCACTTTAAAAATCTGAATCGATATCCATGGCCATTGTATTTCCCTCCCCCCTGGCACTACTTGCGCTTCACTCGACAAAGGTGATTACTACGAAGACTTGAACAAAAACCGCAACTTAAAATGAGTCTAACCACTGGTACTACTAGGTATACAAAATTATCATCTCCCGCACGACACCCTGCTTGGTGTTCAGTGACGATGCTCAGTTATGAGATTTCTGCGAGCGACCGCCAAGCTTTGTGAGTCAACACATTGAGTTATTGCTTCGCTGCATCGAACAACTGGTTTCGTCAGCAATGGACCTTATGTACGCCAGTGCGGATTGAACCCAGGTCTGTCTCGTCGCAAATCCTTCGTGCACTACTCTCAAAGAGCCCTAATTACTCTAAGATGTGTTCTCAAACCAAGTAAAAGTAACTCGACAACGCATATTCAACACGCCCTTGGCAAGTTGGGGTAAAAATACATACTTACAACGAGACACTGGCAACGACACCATCAGATTCAATGATTGAAGATGAAGAAGACTCGGGTCTTCTATTCTCCCACCTGCATGCCTGACGCCAAATTTGGATGGCGTACGCATAGAAGCCTTCTTTGTGAGTGCCGCCTCAGGTACTTTGATGCATCCTTGCCCCTGAGCCAGTCATTACGAGGGTCAACCATAACCCCCTGGGTCCCGAGTCAGATTAAAAAGAAGGAACGACTGTCTTCCTGCCTAAGGGTCTGCCTACGGGAGACTAGAGTCAGCTGCTCCTGAGAAAGTACTTGAATGTGCCTCAAACCTTTACGATACTCACTTTTTTCGGCAACCTTTGGCTCGGCTCTGGCACGCGGATAGGTTGTTCCGACTGAACCAATTATTCATCCTGATACGTGACTCTGATTATGCCTGATACCGAACAACTTGATCTGATCAATATTGTTATAAGCTCAATGCTATTTTTTACTCATCGAAACAACTCGATTCAAATCGGCCTTCATGCAATCCCAGAATCTCCTGCTCTCCAGCCCACCACCGTGCGCAACTCAAACATCAGAGTGACGAGTATCTATCCGTAATAGTCAGGGCGAACTATAACACCAGTTTGCTCAGGCTGCTTCCGAGCTCACCGAATTTCGTCGAGCCACGGCCAACAGTAACCTCGTCAGCGGAATGAACAATGATTCCCTTTCTGACTTATCTCGAAAAACGGTTCACTTTACAATTTACGACGCATAGTATTGCACCGTTCGTTGCGAAGTTTTTCGAAACCCGTGCAAAGCGAATTCCATAGTTGACTTGCTTGCCCCTGGACTATCAGATCATCTCGCATCTTCCAGCTCGACGTCTGGTGATGTTTTCCCAAATACGAGTGCTCCTCCACGGTATCTGAGGTGCCAGTCGTGCTGCCCAGGGTTTTTGAACCGGGTTTTGCGCGAGTTGTGAATTCCGGACCATGGGCTTCTTTCTTTCTTTCTCTCTGTCTCTTTTTGTCATTTATCTCGATGTGTGTGATTGGATGAAAAGCCACGAACATCGTTGAGCGAAAATTGAACCATTCGATCGGACTGCTCCCATTGCTCTGCTGAGTACGGCACTCCTTATCTGCTTTGAAGTGGTTCTGACAAACTCCAATTCACAGTTTACGGCAAAACAATGTCACTTTTTTATGGGCCCACTGGCAGGGTCACTGGCGTGATCGCGGTAAGTTAACTTCTCCCTCTACCAAAAACTAATATCTTACACACTTTCCTGGTTAAATTGTGCAGCATGTGTCCAGGTTCAGCGGTAACTACTTAGAGTCGTGCAACTCGTGCCGTGCCACGAAGCCATTGTGAGCAGGCTTGTAACGTAACAAGAAAGATAAGGATTATCCATTTTCGTTTACATATTCCCATCAGCCTCGGCTAACCCGCTTCTGCCGCCGCATCAAGTCGACTTACTGCATGTCGAGCAATCAAAAAGTCACTCCTCCAATCAGAACCCGAGTTGATTGCCAGCATTATACATAACAAAGTAGTATATCAAGGGCCCTTTACCAATTGGATCGGTCCACCCCATCCTCGGGAATCCATTTTTTGTTTCCCCGATATGCGTCACGGCGCCTGTAGTTTTCAAGTACTAATGCATGCGAACAGGCCTAGAGGGTTTTCAAGTTTTCGACAGCACCTTCAGCTCCTCCCACCATCATGGTGTCCATTCGTTCTGGTCTAACCGCGGCTCTCGTCACAGTTTCCTTGTTCGGGTCGACTCTGGCTGTACCGCTCGCAGACAAGCTCAGGAGCCTAACGCCAGGAGCTCGTAACCTTTTGAAGAGGTCCGTTCCGCAGTGCGGCACCGAGATTCGTCGCGTACCACGACTACTGGATCTCCTCTCTTCCGAGTGTTTCAGATCTTCAGGTGAGTAAAGCGTTCCATCACATTCTTTGCCACTCGTACCAACCATACTTTCGTGCAGGGGTTCAACGTCTAGTAAGTATTTAAATTGGCAAGCGGTCATGGAGACGGCGCAACTGATACGTTGCAGTGCTCTGTCCTTTTTGAAGACATCCGGGGCTAGCGATATGGCTCTCGCATGGCAGCAACTGTCGGATAGCCAACGTGCCTCATACCTGCAGCAGTACAACGCTGCGGGTATCTCGTTGATAGTTTCCGCGTTTGGATCCACCGAGAAACCGACGTCATCAGGAACCGACCCCGTCACAGTCGCTAACAGTATCGCTACCTGGGCGCTGAAGTATGGTGTTCAGGGAGTGGATATCGAATATGAGGTACTGTTCGAATCCTCCTCCTGGTCAAGGAACTGATCAAACTTCAACGCTAGGACTTTGATGCCTTCAGCGGTGGTTCAGGAAATGCGGAGAAATGGCTCATATCCCTCACTCAGCAACTCCGGGAGCAGCTTCCTCAAGGGGAATTTATTCTCACTCATGCGCGTAAGTAATCGATTTTGTGTGCGGGATAGTCGCTGAAAATATACGTGAAGCCGTTGCTCCTTGGTTCTCTCCTAGTTTTGGAAGGGAGGAGGATATCTGCAAGTACACTCACAAGTAGGCTCCCTGATTGACTGGGTGCGTTCGTGGATCTGTTCTGTACAGGGTATCGGGCTGATCGTGCGCTTTCAGTACAACGTTCAAGTATGTATCTCTCATTTTATATCATTTCAAAGAACACGCCGACGCAAGAGTTTTGAACTATGAATATCTAGTTTTATAACCGTAAGTCGTGAAATGTAGCCAGCAAGCTGGACACACTTGACCTTTTTGCTTCAAACACAGAGCAAGCGTCGGAATACACGACTTGCGACGGCCTCGTCAGCGCGTCCTCGTCCGCCGCGCCTCAATCCGCCCTCCTTCAAATCTCGGCCAGCGGCATTCCGTCCGTGTACTATTTATGTTGCTTGTTCAGTCATTCTAACACACAGTGTGTGACATGTAGGTCGTTGGATACACTATGTGCTTTGGGCTTATGGGATCTTTGATCGTCCAGTCTTGTATGTATCCACGACATCGCAATGCTGATCGGTCATTCACTTGGCGTTCCTCAGATATTTATTTTACTAGTTTCTCAGATGACCGAAGACCTATGAAGGTGTTTGTTAAGGGGGCCTGCATCGACTCCTCTTGTTCAAGCTTACCCTCATACAAGTATCACACAGTTCCGTCCTTCCCAGTCTAATTTCAAAAACAGCAAATCGATGCTAATAAAGTTGACGAGGTTTACCATCGAGACTGGTCTTGTAACGACTATAGCCGCCATCGTAGAGCTAATCATCTCAATTCTGTACCCCAGCCCAGCTTATCATCTTGCCATGTATGTCCTCCAGTAAACGCTGACAGCGTCCTGACCGATTTCTCACTAGATTTTATATGCTATCGAAACTGCGGGTAACCACGATTTTGACCAGTTTCGTCGATGCTAATCGGCATGCACAGCTATTCAAACTGTCTGCTAGCATCTTTGAACTTCAGACTCGTTCTTAGGAATCCTCAAAATCTAAACTTGACAGAGATTGTCCAGAATGACCTGGCGTCAAGTACGGCATCAAAGCGAGATACTCAATCCGGCAATGTCGTGCGAACATATCCCCGAGTGATGGTCATAACTGTTGATCCAAACGAGGTGGGTCGTACGCAGAATCAGATGGGAACTTGAAGGAGCGGTACTATCGAAGATCAGATGTGCGAGATTCGTCATCTCTGCTTCGCAGGGTCCTTGAAAACTGACGAAAAAGGTTGGGAAGGTACACGAACTGCGTGATCTGTCCACACGGGTGTAAAGTACGGAAGCATTGTGACAGGGAGTTGAGATGCTGATTCGTCTGGTGGTAGTAAATGTTACGGTTGCCGTATTTTCCTTTCACCATTAACACGCGATTGATGACTTGTGAAATACCTTGTATCTGATCTTCGAGGAACACTTTCTGTACCTATCACATCATTGCACTTGTAACCGGAATGTCAAGTTTGCGACAGGGTGGGAGTGCCGATCGGCCACCCCTCGAGAGGTCACCAGTTTCATCGGCTCAAGTCTCCTCGTCACACACTCGATTCTCCTCGCCCGTGTGCGCGACGCACAGCGCAACCACCGCCGCCACGTTCGCGCAATACTCCCGACCTCCCCGCCCCACGACCTCCTCAAACTCCCGCTCATCCTGTCCCCGTCCCCATCACCCTCGCCGTCGCCCCCGTCCTCGCCCGTCCTCGCCCCACTACGCCCAAAGCCCACTCAGAGACCAGATCTCCCACTCGCCAAACGCGCAAGGCTCGCACGCTATCCCAACTACGTCCCCGAGGAAGAGACAATCCGCAACGACCACTCGCAGCGGTACGTCGACAGCGGGGAATGGCCGCAGAATTGGGTCATCGGAGCAGAGCTCGAGCGGCGCTTCGAAGAGTAAGTCCCCTCCGTTCTCGTCCCACCTAACGCGGTTCACAACTACATTATGTAGGTATCCCAAGCAACAACGTCTGCTGAATCTCAAAAAAGAGTCGGTCGACACGCACGCAGCGCCCTCGTGCTATCTACCGCTGCAACACCTCCCTTCGCTCCACTGCCCATCCAAGTTCGATGTGATCCTCATCGACCCACCCTTCTCGTCTTCGTTCGGTTGGGACGAGCTCCAAGAATTCCCGATACCCTCCCTCGCCGCAGATCCGTCCTTCGTCTTCATGTGGGTCGGCAGCGGCGCGGGTGAAGGGCTCGAACGCGGTCGCGAAGTCCTCGCTAATGGGGATACAGGAGATGCGAGGACGTCGTATGGGTCAAGACCAACGCACACGCCAATCGCGGTCCCGGCGTGAGTCTTTACTACTACTTACTTTTCTCCGAAGACGATTCCACGCACACACAGACAGATCCACCTACGACGTCTCTGTTGACCTGCACGAAACAACACTACCATACGACGATCAAACGACAGCTGGTTCGTACACTGCAACGTCGGTACGTTGTCGTCTCCCCTCTCATCATCACCCATCACCCTTCGTAATCCCGACCCCCAACCCCAGACACAGACATCATCATATGGGAAGGCGACCCCTCCGACCCAACACGCAAACCCCCAGAGACCTACACCCTCATCGAGAACTTCTACCTCGCCACTCGCCGCCTCGAAATATTCGGTCGAGCCCGCTCCTCCCCCCGCCGTGGCTGGGTCACCGTCCTCGCAGAGGGTGAACACGAGCTCTCGTGCCAGACCTACTGCGGGACCGCGTGGGAGAGGGACGAATGGGAGGAGATGGTCAAGGGACTAGCCGCGATCGGTGGCGGACGCTCAATCGTGCCGAGTACGCAGGAGATCGAGACGCTCAGGCCGAAATCGCCGGTGAGGTCGGGCCGGCTGGGCGGAGGGGGCGTCAGCGGAGGTGTCGGCGTTGGGTCTAGGTCCCAGCCGGACACAAGGCAGCCGCCCGAACGCAGCCCCGGCTTCGAAACAGGTGGGCCAGAACATGTCTCAACGTTCTTCTCTAGATCGTTCGTGCTTCTTGGTTGTTAGTTCAGATGGAACTTCCACCAGTTACAATCGCCTATCATTGGAACGCCTTCGGCGGCATTTCACTCATTATCGTACTTTGGGCAAGCGACATTATCAGTTCGTTCGTCCGCAGAAGTGCCATCTCCTCACACTGTGAACAAGCAGAACTTGACCCTCTGCGGCGTTCGATCTGGATAGATGTCGCCGAGACGGCTGCTATCGTTCCGATGGACACCAAGATGGATTTCTGCGTGGGCGATGTGACCCAGTTCCAACTGGAGGGAACGCCACCGTGGACGATCGGGTGAGTTGATCTACACGACCACTGTTGCCTGCGTTTTGCTTTTATATGACGCAGATACCGAGTCAACGGCAAGTCCTACACGCAGGAAGCAAAAGACGTCGCCGTGGTCGATCGTTCAACAGCAAAGTGGCGAGTTCGCGCTCGCCTCGGTCGCGCACCAGCAAAAGATGTGTAAAGCCGCCGTCGTCAATGTTCGGATGAATATCCACTCGTTGCCGTCGGCGCAGGTGGGGCACGGGAAGCGCGTATACCAAGACATACATGAGGGTATGGGTTCTTTCTGATTGCGTGCTATAGTTTGATCGTCACCTTGGGTCCGCAGGTGATCAAGCTGAGATCGTGTTCACGTTGATTGGCGAGCCTCCCTTCACGTCACGTATCAGCGTGCGGAGCCTAGCCCCAGGAAGGGAGGCAAGCCTGGAAAGGTCCTGGAGACGCACGTATGTCCGATATGTATGCTAGCTATGCAATCTTGCTCTCTCGGCGAGATTGCTTTGTGTAGATCAGTGCTTTGTGCAGAGAATACGGAATTTCAATCTCCAGTTTCCAAATGTCGGAAGTAGACACGAAAGAGCAATTCCAACTTGTAGAGAGAACACTAGAGAAGCATAGCAGTCCCACTGGCACTCAGACTTGGAGTTGCTCTTTATGTAAGAGCAGGTCTCATATCTTGAAATTCCGGCTGGCTTCAGTTGACAAGGCTGTCGCTCCGTGGCTTGATTCGGAGGTCTGTTGTATTTGTAGTGGCAGGTCCTCGACTCCCACGAAGTGGGGGGAGGGTTTTGTCGCTCTCAAACTATTGGTGTTGGCCTTGCCCACCCGTTACTCAGACGTGCGACCATGGTAGCGGTTCAAGGAGCCCCCTGCGAGCGACTTCTCGGCGGCGGCCCATTCAAACGACTCGGCAGCAGTAAAGTTCTCTCCTGAAGGCCTGACGGGCGATTCATCGCGACTGCCACACGGAGGCTCGGCTCTGTTCGCATCTACGACAGCGACGGTGACCTCCTCGCAGACATTCCAATCGAACTCGGCTCCGCTTTCAACGAATCCCTCGTCTGGGCAAGCGACTCCAACAGCCTCGTTGCCTTGTCCAAAGACGGCGACATTCACTGTCTCAACGTATCCACCAAGAAGACGCTCGCGAAATGGCGCATTCACAACGACGACCATGCAAGGTGTATCGCACTGGCATGCAACGACACAACCGTCGCAGCCTCCGCTTATTCGTCGCTCTCACTCTGGGACATTGAGACCCATCAACAAATCGGGACCGTCATCCACCACTCCCACTTCATCCAGTCCATGGCCATCTCACCAAGCTACGACATTGCGACCACTACACTGCGGAATCGTTATGACATCCTTCCCTCACCCTACCCCGACAATGTGAGTAACGCAACTCGTGCGAGATCACGTCCTTATCTTGTTCTTTCACAGATACTCACGGAACGCGAAATCTGTCCCTTGAAGACTGAAAAACCGGATATTTACGATATGGTTATGGATCTCTGTGCTAGGGACACGCGTCGAGGTGCGCTTATTATCTGAATGGCTCCGTTGTGCTGACGCTCGTCTCCATCAGAGGATGATATAGCGAATCTGCAGAAAACTGTTGAAGAACTACGTAACCAGCTTGCTATATCCAACGAGGGCCTCGACGAAATCATCAAGTCCCTTCGTGCACAGAATGAAACCTCAAGTACGTTTTCTCCGCCTTCCACCCCACTTCGTTGACAGTCCCGTCGTTAGATCGCAAAATCGTTCATCTTGACGAATCGGGCAAGAAACTCTGCAGCGTGCTTGTAGCATCTCAAGGCTCAGTCGATCGATTAACCCAGACTATCGGGGTACTACGTGCTGACGTCGATTCACCCGAAGAAAGCTCAGGTGTGTTTGAATCCATGCAGATTGACGACTCTCTGACTCGGTTTTAGTATTCATTGCACGAAAAATGACTGAAGAAGCACGAGTGCGAAACATTGTACGCCAACGGTCGCATATATGATGCTGCACAGCATATTGCGAACACGATGACTGAGGATCTGAGGCATGACGAACTAGTCATCGATTGGCTGAAAGGTGAGCTTGTGTACCTTGCGCTATAATAGTATATTCAATCCGTACCATCAGAATTCATGCACCCGTGTGTATCACAGCTTCAGGAGATCGGAGACAAGGCATCAATTTCCAAGAAACATGACGAAGCTCTTTCAGCTTACTCCACTATCTTGTCGTTCACTCGCTCGCCTCCGGAAGGTGTGCTGATGGGATGCGCGAGAATGACACCGATTCGTCGCTCAGCAAGCGAGGCATCGAGTGCCACAGACAAGGTATGATTCATTTATTCATTTAGAACCGCATAGTAAATTTTATTTCATTCATTTGAAGTTTCCAAGGTTTTGTGTTTATCGGGCGGTCTGAAATATTCTCGAAAGTGATAATCGCCTTATGGAGGTGATTGAATGCTTCCGAAAGATGCAAAACGAGCTATCGGACGCGACAAGCACCCTTAATGAGCGACGGCAGTGGGAACTTGGTGAGTAGTTTCATTGATGACTCGGAGACCAATCTGAGGATCTCCAGATTTTCGACGACGTTGTATCGAAAAACCAGAAAGAGAGGGCGATACAGAAATGGATTCGAAGAACCATGACATAGCCATCGGATCCCACTAAATCGCACTCTCGCTTCAACCACCAGATATCAGTGATATCATTGTGAAATGCTGCAAGGCGTGAGTAGGCTTCTTGGAGGCCGAACTCGTGGATGCTACTCAGGTATGAACAATCCGCACGGCACGCCGAGTTAATCAGACTACTGAACGCGACCCATCGGACTACAAGGGGTATAAAATGAAACATGCGATATTGCATAGCCTGAGGCGTTACAAGCAAGCATTCGACGCATTCGAGTTGATGCTGGCGAGGATGGAGAACTCACTTGACCTACACGTTCAGGTGAGTCATTCTCATCCATGGTGCACAGACGACGTGTGCTGATTTTGTGTCGACAGACATCCAGGATCAATGTTATCTCGACACGACTCCTTTGATTCGAAAGACAGTCCGTGACAGTCCCCGTGTCCTTATCGACACCGCTAAGCCCGTTTCGAGGAGTTGTGCCAGGACTTGTTTCACAGCACCTTGGAACCCGTCGAGAAGGTTCTTCGTGACTCCAAGATTGACAATGGCAATGTTCACGAGATCGTCTTGGTCGGTGGCTCCACTCGTATCCCCCGTATTGTGAAGCTCGTCTCCGATTTCTTCAACGGGAAGGAGCCCAATGAGAGCATCAACCGTGACGAAGCCGTTTCTTACGGTGCACCTGTCCAGGCTGTCATCCTGTCCGGTGTATCATATAGTACTACAGAGTTGCTCCTCGAGAAAGGCTACGAGGTACATGGAATCATCCGTCGCTCCTCCAGTTTCAATACCAATCATGTACAACATCTGTATGTGGATCAGCACGAACGTGAGTGCGCCCCCTCTCTGACCCCCGACTGGCCTGATCAACCCTCGACAAGGCCCCAACAAACTTGTTACAAGTTCAAGTTACACTACGGAGACCTCTTCGACAGCACCAATCTCGTGTACATCCTTGCTCAAGTCCTCCCTACCGAGATCTACAACCTTGGAGCCCAATCTCACGTCAAGGTCTCGTTCGAGATGGCCGAATATGCCGTCGATGTCGATGGCTTGGGCACCATCCGTCTTCTTGACGCCATTGGTACCGTCGGACTCGAGAAGCATGTGAGGTTCTACCAAGTTTCGACCTCTGAACTGTACGGCAAGGTCGTGGAGACGCCTCAGAGCGAGACGACGCCGTTCTACCCACGTAGCCCGGACCCCTACGGAGTTGCCAAGTTGTACGCCTACTGGATCGTGGTCAACTACCGCGAGGCATACGGGATGTAGGCGTTTAACGGTATCCTGTTCAACCACGAAAGTCGAAGGCGTGGCAGGACGTTTGTCACGCGCAAGATCAGCAGAGCTGTCGCTGATATCCACCTCGGCAAGCAACACTGTCTCTATCTTGGTAATATGGATGCGCAGCGTGATTGGGGTCATGGCGTGTTCTTGTTACAAATTATCCAAGTGATCGGGATCTGGGTACATGCGCTCTTGTCTTTAGCCAACTTGAAGGACTACGTCGAGGGCATGTGGCGTATTCTCCAGCAGTCTGCGCCTGATGACTTTGTCCTTGCGACCGGCGAAACTCACCCGGTTCGTGAGTACGCGGAGAAAGCCTTTGGCGTCGTAGGCATCACGATCAAGTTCGTACTGTTTGCTACATCATCATCATTTTCGCTAATCAACTCGCGTGACCCAGGTGGCGCGGCTCTGGCGTGGAGGAAGAAGATTACGACACCAAAACGAACAAAGTCCTTGTCAAGGTAGACACACAGTACTTCCGTCCTGCTGAAGGAGAGTACGTCGCCTCGTTCTGTCTTGGTTCATTGAGGGTTGCTCTCTAACAGTCTTCTCCTCGGAAACCCCGCAAAAGCGGAGCGCTTGCCTGGCTGGACCCGCAAAGTGACCTTTGACCAGCTCGTCCATGAGATGGTCACCTGCGATCTTCAAGCCTCCCTCCCAAAGCCTGATTGAGGATCAAAACCAATTTCTTCGCCTAGAACATTCTACCAGGAATCGATGTAAAATAACCAAAGGAACCAGGCATGGACTCTGTGTAACAGATTACAGTCTTATCTTACGAGCTGAAGGCAAATATATTGTTTGTTATGTCTCACTTGATTTGCGACATCAACACACCTTACCGTTGGCCGTTGGTCGTGCCGAGATTCTCATCACCTCAAGCTCGTTTCCTGGTGCTTTCCCGGCCTAGTACGTCGCGATTAACATAGTGAGTCACTCATTCCTTCACGTTCTCGTGGCAATCGGCTCAGTATTCACGTCAATGCAGCCACGTCTTTCAGCAACTTTTTCGCAGCGGTTACACACTCCAAGCTTCGGGACGTTGCTGGTCAAGGACAGTTGTTGTTTGGTCCTTTAGATGCAGTCGCATCGGATTTCCAGGGCGGAGTCTAGCGTGGAAGGCGAGACACTGTTATCTACATATCTCATTGGTCGAAAATGCTCATATCGCGTCGGACAGTTGTTTTTCCTAATGGATGAGCCGCTCGAGCTACCGCCTGACGAGGTGCCAAGGAACACCAATCGAGCCATTACGCAGATCCCGTAAGCAATTTTCGGAGGCTGGAAAAGATGAGGGCACCCGATGGAAGTTACGATGAGCCGACCAGGCCGGATGGATGTATGGGTGAACTTTACCCATGCGACAAAGTGGCAAGCAGAAGGCATCTTCAAATGTTTCTTCCCCTCCAAACCTGCTGCCGAGTCGTCCTCGACGGTGGCCCCGTTGGAAGACAAGACTGATGTGTCACAAACGAACATGCCACTTCCCAAACGGAAGGTCCCTGGACACTCCATTCCGGTGCTCGAAGAGGCTGAGATTGCGGAGTTGGCCAAGCGGTTTGCGGATGTGATTCCTGAGGGCGAGCTCAGCGTGAGTGTTCCCCCCATCTGGAACGAGAAAGTTTAGACGCCTGACTTCGGCCTCTCGCGCCATGCATAGGTGGCTGCGTTGCAAGGATACCTGCTGAAAGTTCGCCCAATGGAGTGTGTGGACGAAGTAGCCGATTGGTTTGTCCGCTTTCCGAATATACCCGAAAGGTTGGATTGACAACACCCCTTCCCCTTCCAGGGGTCATTCAGGAACGTGAGACGCGCGAAAAGCTCAAGGGGGAAAAGGCTGAGGTGCGTTCTTCTGTATCGGAATGTAGGCATACCAACGCATGTGGCTGACGTTTTGACATGTAGCGCGAAGCCAAGGAAAAGAAGGAGGTATGCATATGACACGTTTTCCGATTGGTAGATCGAACTGACCGACGTGTGGCCGCCTGCGTGTGCCATGTGCACCATATTGCAGGCGGAAGAGAGAGAACGTAAAGAGGTACGTGAGGTCTTTTTTCCCATCCCTTGCCTCTTGTTTCCAATCGACGTTCTTGACGGCACCCTGCAGAAAGAAGAGAAGGTCGCGAAAGAGGTAAAAATTCAAACCTGTTTCTGTCACCATGAACACGCATGTGCTGATCTGCTTTCCGAATCAAGCAAGAGGAGAGGGAGGCCAAAGAGGCTAGTTGCAACTTTCTATTCACTGGACGCCTTGCCAACTCCTTCCCTCGTACCCCCTACAGAAGCTCGAGAAAAAGGAACGATCTAAACTGAAGAAGATGCATCGTGCCGAGGCTGCCATTCCGGTCGTCGCGGTGACGAGCACATGCACAAGCTCGGGTACGTGTACGCCCGCCGAGACTGTCATCCCTGTGATCCACAGCGAATTTGCCTCCTCGTCCGAGTCGGATGCGAGCAATGGTGGGATCGAAGCGGACACGGAGGAGAGTATGAAGAGCTTCGTCGTGCCTGGTATCACGATATCGAGGCGGAAGACCCAGGCCTCGATAGACTTGGAGATGAACAATCCATTGAGCTTGCACGACGAGGTGCGTGGCGCTTTTCAATTTTTTTTTGTCAGGCGTTGTTCATGGCCGACAGAATCCACGGAGAGCCTGAGCGTGGTTTGCTGCGGTAGACCTTCGTAAAACGATCCAGCAAGACGTCGAAAGAACGTGAGTGAATCCTTCAGTGCCGTCACGGCGGCGACGTTTACCTCCGCCACATGGGTATAGATTTCAGGATAGGGAATATTTCCGACATGAAGGATGTTCAACACCAATTGACCAACGTATTATCTCTCTAAGGTAGTACCAGGGCGACACCGATCGGAAGTCGGCAGGGTCACCGCCACCGAATACATACCCGCGCAAACCCGTACACCGTGTGCGCGGGTACACGGTGTTGGCACGGGTTAGCACATTCAACACCGCACCCGTACCCGCCATACCCGTCTCCTAAACACTGCGGTGTTACACGTACCCGTGTGCAACCCTAGCGTTGTTCATGGTCGACAGAATCCACGGAGAGCCTGAGCGTGGTTTACTGCGGTAGACCTTCGTAAAACGATCCAGCAAGACGTCGAAAGAACGTGAGTGAATCCTTCAGTGCCATCACGGCGGCGACGTTTACCTCCGCATGGGTGTAGATTCCCGGATAGGGAATATTTCCGACATGAAGGATGTTCAACACCAATTGACCGACGTATTATTTCTCTAACCCTCCGAATTGTTGCCAGGCGATCTACCTCCCACCCAGACAACCAAGGAATGGATACGCTCGCATCATGTCCGTGCCATGCACAGGATCACTGACGAAAACTATATATCGTCATCCTCGTTCTCGACGCGCGCCATCCAGAGGGGTGCTGAAGTTGACTTGCAGAAGAATACAGTCGTGTTCACCATCAACAAATAGGTGTGTGTGCTCCCGTTTTCATTTTCGTTTCTCACTCGGGACGCGCTTCGAACGATTCAGTTTCCGAACCTACTGTCCTCCCTCCCAATACTAGTGTCCGCGGTCGGCCAATCCCTCCGAATTGTTGCCAGTCGCTTTATATCCCACCCAGCAAATCAAGGAGCGGATACGCTGCCACTAAGTCCGCGCGATGCACAAGATCACCGACCCAAACTATATATCCTCATCCTCGTTCTCAACCCGCGCGATCCAGAAGGGTGCAAAAGTCGATGTGTAGAATAAAGTTGTATTCACCTTCAACAAATAGATTTGTGTTCACCGTTTCACAACGACGACTCGGACGACAACCATGAAAACGACCAGACGACAACGAAAATGAAGACGTGACGTCGTGATCGTCGTCCTTACCCCCGCCACCATTTGTGTCCCCCCAACCCTGCTCTCCCTCTCGCCCCAGCTGACGATGATGACCCCGCCACCATCCTTCTTCAAACCCCTCATCCCTGTCTTCGTCCCTGGTTCTCTCTACGTCCTCTCGCCCCAGCGTGACGATCATGTCGAATGTCCTCGCCACCATCCTCCTGCAAACTCCCCATTCCTGTCCCCGTCCCTGGTTCTCCCCACTTCCTCTCGCCTCAGCGTGACGATAATGTTGACGTCCTTACCCACGCCACCGTGATCATCATCTGGTCCCAATTCCCCATTCCCATCCCCGTTCTCCCCTGCATCCTCTCGCCGCAGCGTGCAGAAGCGACCACATAACGCGCACGATTGTGCGCGTTGTGCAGTTGCCCCTGCACGCCCCCTCATTTCTGTTTGCCCGTCCGACCCCATCTCCTCGCTAGTAGTACTAGGGGCAACGCTCCGAGTGAGTCATCATCGATGACCGTGAGTAGGCCCGACGCTGCCCCTAGGTTCGACTCAGACGAAGCGAGCTTACTCGTTGCTTATTCCGAAGCCACGCAAAGCCATTCCGTGCTTTTTCATGCGATCAATGCTGTGGCCCGCCAAGCCTGTGGAGAGTGTGAGGCACGTTGTTGGCAAGGTATTCAATCTTCAAGTTGAGCCCAATTCAGGGTGTGACTCGTGCACATGCCTTCGATGTGGTGGGTGTTCTGTCGGCGGCAGAATTGATATATAGAGGGCTGATACCCTAGCTTTGAAAAGGACCGTCATCTAATTATACAGAAAGTCTGATGGTACTGTGTACACTATTACTCCAGCCGCACTGCAGGCCAAAAAAAAAAAAAAAATTGACGAAATCCTTCTCTTTCTCTTTGTCCAGTCGCAGTCACCTGTTCAAAATTCTCGCGATGTACCATTTTCCATTCTCATCATCATCTCGTCGAAGTTCGAGGAGATAGTAGGCAAACCAAATTATGTAATTATTTGAATCAACAAACAACAAACAAATGTACCGCGACGGGCCCGGATTGAGCGTGAAAATCCATTCACATTTGCTCAGTCACGGTACCTCGTCTCACCCAGTCCGGCGGCACCTGAGCGCAACCCTCTCAGGTACGCTTGCCCGCACCCAGATCTGCACCATTTATCGGGCTCCCGAGTTGGATTCGAGGAAAGCCAGAAGTTGTTGCAGGAGAAGCCAAAAGCTTGGCAGCAAGGACGTTGCAGGAGCTATTAACTTCGGAACGAGAAGTCGCACGACGTGTCTTGTGGAACCTCTTTCTGGACGACGATGGACGTCGACATCACATGGAACGTTCAAGAGAGCCTGGTAAACGCCGCTGAGTGAGAAATTCGGTTCCTCACGCATACACGACTCGCAAATCTCTTCAAGACTTGGTATCAAAAATGAGAGGACATGTGGACGAACTGGCTAAGTGATTGTGTCACTTATTGGTCTTGTGAGTTTTCTTTCTTGCGACGGATCAAAGTTCCATTGTTGATCCAGGCTTGGAAACAGTTAATTGCGCCCTTTACGGGAGACTGCTAAAGTTCTGTACCCGCCTCTTGATCAACTTTGTTGAATCAGTGATTGGTCTGCTACGAGTCGATGGTGTCTCTAGGACCTTGTTCAATTATGATCCGTCAAGGGCATGGACTCCGAGTAAGTTGTCCACAATCCCCATTCGATGTGACGCCGAGTCTAATACAGCTTGACATTCGACATGGTTCTCGACTGGATTCACATCGTCGTTGATGGTGGCTCGTCAGGGTACATCGGAGTCCTGATCGAAGCGTGCGGGAACTATTTCTTTACTGTGCTTATCGCTGGACAGATTGCCGAGTAATGTCATTCACGTCTCAATTGTGTGTGCTTTTGCAAGTTCTGTTGCAAGTCACATTGTAAACGTCCCCCGGATGCGGCACACATTTTGTCTCCCGAATCCAGTCGGATGACGTCTCAAAAGATATTCAAACGCTTAAAACGACCTTGGAGGAGATGAACGCCAATCGGGATCACTAAGCTACAACCTCCTAAGTTTCTTTTGCAGAGTTATGTTCGAGCAGGTGCGTCGCATTTCGTTGTGATTTTTTATTTACGGGGGCGCGTTGTTCATTTCCGCTCTCCTAGGATGTCCCCGCCGCTTTCAGAGAAGCCACAGCTGTTGGACTCCGACATTACCCCCACGGACTACAGAGGTGACGTCGCCCAGTCTGTCCTGTGGCTCTGTCGTCAGCCTCATTCCTGCCTGGTGAGATGCCGGTATAGGGTTCCTTTCCCTACTGATTCGCTTCCGTCGTCTCGCCAGGTGCGCTCTCTCTCATTTTTGTGTTAGGCTTTATTTGATCCGTTCTCAGCACCATTTGTGTTGTACTCGCCTGTATCTAGTTTCGTAACACATTTCTACTTCGTTCACATTGATTCTCTCATGACGCGAGATCAGTCTTCCCAAACGACGTCGTCCGGAGACCATATTGGATAATACATGGAGCGAGTCGAATAACATAGTCGAGGAGAAATATCCAAACCCGATGCAATCCACTTCATCTACGGGCTCATCTCCGATCAATTGCGGACCCCGACTCGACCGTTTCTTTTGGATCCTACGTTGAAAACAACCTCGACTGCACTAATTGCGCGGCTGTCGACTCAGGCACATCCTAACCGTCCAGAAGCTCTCGAGCCTTCTCAACCCGGGACGTCGCAGTCTGCTCCTGACCGGCGTCGGCGAGAACCAGATCGGAATGGTCGAGACGGGACTCCCGAGGGTTCTGAGGAGGAAGTGCAACGGCCTCGAAAGAGGAGATGGGGGGCGATTGTCGAGTCCTTGTTTCCCTGGGAACGCCGCAACGCGTCTGAGGTTCAGCGCAAAAGGCCAACATGTCCCAGAGGTTGAGCAACTTAACAAGATCAGAAGGAAGATGTGAATAGCCATGGAATACATGCCAGGTAAATGGTCAGGTCCGAAATCCTCTGAAAACCGACCTTTTTCTTGCTCCAGCTGGACTTGCGACTCCATGAAGACAGCTCCACCTATCATCCTCGCAGAGATGGAACAGGCAACCAATTTTGCTACTCGGGCCCTCGCCACACTTCAGCCGGGGTTGACGAGAGTGCGCGAGAAGCTTTACCTCGCTTCGAAGCGCCAAACAACGCGGAAGGAAGATGTCGCGTACTCATTGTTCGGTATCTTCAATGTCACCCTCCCAGTCATATACGGCGAGGGTATCCAAGCAGTTGGTCGTCTCTT
>JBBPPC010000347.1:0-21506 GCA_038091775.1 Leccinum olivaceopallidum | reverse complement strand
GCTGTAGTGGACAGGTTGCTCGAGGCGGGTGATGAACCGGAACAAATCGAGGTGATGGATCCGCCCACTCCAATCCCACCACCCTCGAGTAATAGGAGTGCGCCCGAGGTGCACCGCCTCGAAACACCAGTCAATTCATCACTTGAAAACCAGCGTCACAGCTTCCGCAACAGGAGAGGCTCTCCCGACAATGGCAGCAGGAGCACCCTGCGACGTGCACCTGACCCTCCTCCTCCACTTTTAGAACCACGAATCATTCCGGCTGGTACAGCCTCTAATCACTCATCCCGACCGCACTCGGCAGCTCAGCCGTGGGCGGGCCCTCCTAGCACAGAGCCATTCTTCAACAGCAGGCCTTCTTCCATTCAAGATTCGCCGGCAAGCACCCACCACTCTCACATCCACATCCCACCAGACAACTATATCCCGAGTGCTGACTCGAACCATAACATTGGTCTTCCACCTCCTCATGGGATGCATCGCATACCTTCTCCCACACCTTCCCAGCAAACCCTGGGTGCACCCTCTGAGAGAGGAAGGAACCGTGACTATATGTATGATAACTATCCTCCTCCGCGTCGGGGTTCTCCCGATCACGAATCGCTGGCCTCTACCAAACAATCCGCAACGTCGACTATCTCTCAGCTTGACATAGTTGGCTTACCAGCGAGCAGCAGGAATCGAGACCGTTCACAGAATCTTAGCATCATACACGAAGACGCAAGCGTGCGGTCCGACCGCATGACGGACTACTCGCAAACCACCCCCCAAGCAGGGCGTCATTCGTTTCAAGAAATGAGGAGTCACGAAACACTGCGTCGGGACAGGAGGTCAAACCAGCGACTCGCAGACGAGCTGCGGTATTCCGATCCTTCGGAAGCCGAACAATGGAGGCAACAGTCTGACAGCGTATGTGACTTCTCACTCAGTCCCCTTCACTCGCTGATTTTTTTGGCTGAACTCTAGTCGCGCTCACGGCCTCAAGATGGTGGTCCTTCAAGGCACCGCCCGGCCCAGATCGTTGTGCCGACACCGCTATCCCCTCCCAGGGTCCTCCAGCCGTCAGATTCGCGACACCGACGAACAACTTCCGAGCGTCAGGGTCGCTCGGAGACGCGGAATGAATATAGAGATCAACGTAGACCACTGTCCTCAGATAGCTCCGTCCCTGAGATCAACATTGAGCCTCCGGTAACTACCTTATCTCATCATCCTTTTTAGGCTCAGCTGACGGTTAAGGAATTCTGAATGAAAATGGTAGTCAGGGCCTCCGTCTGATGCCCCATCGAGGGGGCGGGGCAACATCCCTTCCAGTGACTTGTTGAGCCCCGACCACGCCAATCATCCTCTGCCTGTTTCTGGACACTCATCTGGGTCGTCATCCGGCGGTCACGGTTACAGTGGTCCGGTTATCCCGGATTTCGCTCATGCCCACGCGGGTGGGTCGAGCTATAGCGTCCCGCAAGACGGACAGCTTTCTCCAGGATACCTCCCGCCACCAGTCGCCGGTGGCTCGTCTCAAGTGCCCGTGATACCCAAAACCGGTGGTGGTGGCTCTTCTCAGCGGCCCGCTAGTCCATACGGCCCTCCGTCCTCCGAGAGGGAGACGGGTGGTCAATCGAGGACCCCAATATCATTCTATGCAGCCTCGCCGGTGCCGGCTGGGGTCACATACCCCGCACCTCCCGTGTCTCGATCGGCGGCGTATAACGCGAACCCGTATCCGCAGGGCGTACCGAGTAACCCCTCGGTCACGTCTTTGGATGGGCGGCGGAGGCGGGATAGTTTGAGCACATCTGCCGCTGCTGCTATTGCCGCGGGCATTTCCTCTTCTGGCAGGTCGACGACCCCCACATCGAGGGCTAGGCCGCCGGTGCAAATGACAGGCAGCAGCGCTACTGAAGGTAGCGGTGGTGGCGGGCGGGATTCGCGAATGTCTAGACGGCAGTCGAACGCGTCTCTGGGTACTGGGTCGCGATATTCGCGGTACAATCCGAGCGTGTACAACGATCCTGCTTACTTGGCGAGCAGCGGGTCTTTGGCGGAGCCTGCCAGGGACCCGAATGGAGGGGAGACGATTAGGCCTGTGCGTATACGTGGTGGGGGGTCACCTGCGTATTCGTATGCTACTTTGCGGACGAACGAGTGATCGGACTTCTTTTTTCCGTTTTTTCATTGTGTTTGCTGATCGGTGTTTGTGATGATAACGATGTTCGTCTCCATGTGTTGATTTATTCGGTATGGTCTGTTTCATTGTATTCTCACTGTACGTAGATTGGCTTGGCTGCAACTGCTCGAGAGAGCCGAGAGACCTCAAATAGATGATGATCTAGTAGTATGTAATTGTGTCATGGTGTCATGTAATATCTCATGTCAACGTCAGCTGAACACTGCCGTATGCTTCCCAGAAAAGCCTGCTTGGACCATGGTCTTACCGCAATGCACTAGGCCGCATCCGCTACCGCCAACCGAAGCGGCACCGCTCTGCATCAAATGCCATACGTACGGTACATAGTAACATACTCATACTGTAACATACGTATATGCATAGGGCACATATAGATATACGAGCTTAACGTTACGACCCTGCGAGATAGGAAGCTAACGCTCAATGAAGCAGAACGAGGGGAAAGATGCGTTACTCGTCACTGCACCCTTTTTTCTATTTCTTTTTCTGATTCTCGTTCTCGTTCCCACTCCAATACCCAAACGGGACCGAGATACAGACTACCTATGTATGTATGAAGCGAAAACATCGGAAGTGGTCGACTATATCTGTTTGAAATGATCACCCGCTTCGTTCCTGGTTCGTTATCGTTTGGTCAGTCGGCCGTTCGGTCGCGCCCGCAAGCTCACTTGGCAGGTAGGAATAGGGAATAGGGGAACGAGGAAGGGGGAACGAGGAATGGAGAGAAATGGAGAGACCGGTAAACTCTTGGTAAACCGCTCGTACCTCGTACCTCCTTCGACCATTCCATTGTCCGACATCACTGCCTTGTCATAGTTTCCCGCCGTTCGATCGCTTTGACGGACCGACGGAGATCGATGGGTTTATAGATCTGTGTATCTCATTTAACTTGCATCGGGAACGAGCAGCGCTGTTCCCCGCCAAAAAACAAAGGGGGGGACAAGGGGGAGGGTAATGCTCGGCCTTTTCCGCATGTCCCAGGACCGTTTGTCGTCGTTATCCTGGTTATCGACGCGCTCTAGTGAGTGCGATGTGTTATTTTAGCTTTTAAGCGAGATCGGGAGTCCCCACGACGTGAGTATGGGAGACGGATGAATGAAGGGATGTTGACTTGATTTATGGCTCACTGAGGCTTATGGCTTACCGACGTCGCGGAGCTATGAGAGGACAAAAAGAAAATCAGAAATTAGCGCCTAGTACGCACGGTATTGACGGATCGTTCGCGACAACGCGCCACCCGCCACTTCGGGATTATCACATCGAGTGGGTATGGTTGTACGGGGAGGTACGTGTGATTTGGGCCACCAAGCACCGCAGATGTCGTCATCATAGGCCGTTGGGGGGAAAGGGGCTGGAAGGTGGTGGAAGGTACCGAGGCATGAGAACAAGAACGTGATTAATTGAAGATGTGAGTGATCGCTGAAGCTGTGCATGTTGTTATGTTGCGACGGTTAGATTCCTTGAAGAAGAAAACAAAAATAAAGATAAAATAAAATAAAAAGATGTTACGCTCAATGCACTTTGCATGAGATGATGGGGATTGAGATTGAATACGGAGATTGGAGATGGTCCCTGGATTGTTGGACGATGTTGTTATCCTCACTGCTTCAGGTCGGATATGAACTCACAGATAGATTGCCTACTGACACCTGACGAGCGCGAGTTCGACATCGACAGGAACAGGAACGGGGGAGATTCAATCAAAAATTGACCGGGATGGTCGATAATACCCAGACCGAGACCACCATCATTGGCAGTTGGGGTCGGCGATATGTCACATTTGGCGGTTTCGGTGGCGTCCGATCGTGTCTCGGTGTTTACGATCTCATGCGAAACATTGAGCGGTGAATCAAACGAAACTGTAAAGATCGTTCAACTTGGCGTTGCCGAACGAACAATGTAGTACGCAGTCGGTGAGATAGACGGTTTGGGTATGTGAGCGCGGCGACGGGCGACGGCGGCTTTCGCATCGGGAATTATTCAATAATCATTCATTCAATGGACCTGTGTGGAGCGACGGGTATCAAGCTCGTCATCGCGACCTGCTCTTTAGCAATAATGCGATGATTCAATATGTACTTTTGGACTTTTGGTGACTATCAGAGCGCTTTTGAACCGAACTCCGAAGCGCTTCTGGCAAAAGCGTCCGAGGGAATTCCATGACGATCACATCACGATCAAAGATACTTGAGTCGCTGCAGCCCCACGAGTCACTTCAGAAGACATGGAAGCGCCGAGGAAAAAAAAGCCATGCATTCGCAAAGTGTCACATCATCTCCAGCGCTCCCCTTTACCCGTTTCCCGCCGTGGAGGACCGGCTGAGTTCGACGTTGGTCGGATTTGGTTGCGGATCACATCGAGCACAGCCAGAGTGAATGAATGAATTGACAGGAACGGCGGCCCTTTGCAATAAAGTGGGCGAAAAAAAGGGGGTCAGGGTCTGGCGTCGACAGAGATCGGCACACATTTGGGACTCAGTTGAGCTTGAGTTCCTAGTTCGCTCCTCACAAGTGAGTCCCCGAGTCCCGAGTCCTGACAGCTCAGGGTGGTGGTTCGACAAAGTCTATGGCTATCGCTTCCAGGTCCACTGTCCTCATACACGTGTACGTGCCATGCTAGTTTTTCCAGGCCCTCGAACTCGAACTTTGAATCCCTGGGTTCGGTTGCCACGTCTTCGAGACTCAACTTAACTCGAAGCAGGGACCACACGTCGCCGAGGATAGACTAGCCATATCTGACAGTTGGTGGCGGGGCATGGGGTCGGTTCGTGCGAGTCACACACACAATGGTCTGGAGCTCTCCTGACCAACCAGCGCTTGCCAGTTTGGTGAGACAGGTTGTTGGGCCTGTAAAGATAACCACAATACTCTACCACGCACAGCCAGGTCCCTTGTGATCGAAACCCCATCCCCGGAGCCTGGTGAGCCTAACAAGCTTAGCTCCTCTGCGGCCCTTGTAGTGACTATTCTATCTCGGGCTGTAACTAGGGGCCCTCGGATCCGATCTGCAGATCTCGTCCCGAGTCGACTCGCAGCCTTTGATCCTCCGCCGAAGACATGTCAAGCTGAGGCATCATCGAGTATCCACGTTCGCATGCTCGTGAAGACACTTGGACAAAACGGGACGGCTGCAGCGAAAGAGGGACGAGGACTGGCATGCATCGTACTGTACGTTCCCATCCTCGTCCGAAGTTTTCACGCCAGGGGGTCAACCACCCTTGACCGACCCTTTCTCTCTTTCCTTTCGAATATCTCACCCCTTTCAAACACACTGAGACAGAGCTGCGTTCGTGATTCACCGTCACGTCCCATACACTTACACTCTCTGATCCTCACCCTTGCCTTTTTGCGGGTAAGCGTTTGATCGATCGACCGGATAGTAGAGTCTGGGTATGTACGATTTAATCGTTCCAGCCGTAAGTAGTTTGGTATGTGGTATCTCGAGTGATTCAACCCGACAGCCCTTCCTCTCCTTTCCTCTCTCCATTTCAGAGCCTGGCAGGCCCCGAATCACCATCACCACGACATCACCCTTTTCACCCCCCGACGCACCCACCACCACCAAGACATCGCCCTGGTGCTAGCCTCCGCCTTTTCAAACACCTCCTGATCCTGATCCTGCCCCTCGTTTCCCTTCTCTTCCTCCCGCACGCGTGCCACTTCCCCGGAGTTCCACGATGCGTCAGTGGCCAGGTCGACCTCCAAGAGCGGTACGAGATGGAGCCGCCTTCCGAGCCAGAACCGCTCGTACGCAGCGTAGCCCGCGTAGAGAACGACGTAGAGAACGACACCGATGTACGTCGCGACGACGTTCTGTGCAGCGTTCGATGTGAGAAAATTATGGACAAATGAAAGGCACGTAAAGGAAAACAAACACTCACTCGTGTGCTAAACGGCTGCTCCTCGACTGCCGCGTACCCCTCCGCGACGAACATGAGCACGGCTAGGACGACGACGCCAACAGGCAGGATCGGGAACAGGGGCTGAACGTACGGTAGGTCGGAGAGCGGTCGTCCCTGTGCGCGCCACGCCGCCCGGAAGCGGAGCGAGATGAGCCCGATCGAGCCCCACACGAGCAGCGCCGATATTCCCGTCAGGTTGAGCAGCCACGTGAAGACGACGCCTTCGCCCCAGATGTTCGTTAAGAAGGCGAGGAATGACACGGCGAGGGACATCCTGGTGAAGGGTAAGTGGGAGGGTCAGCGTGTCACGGGTCAATCGATCGTCCCGAGCAGTGTAGTGTAACGTAGTTGACTCACAGTAACGCGGGAACGGGAACGCCATTCTTGTTCACCCAGCCAAAGACGCGGGGTGCCTGCCCCGCCTTTGCCAAGGCGAGCAGCATTCGCGAACTTCCATAGAATGCCGAGTTCGTCGCGGACAACACGGCGGTGAGGAGTACCGCGTTGACGACGTGCACACCGGCGCCAAATCCCGCGCGTTCGAACACGACTGTCAGCGGGGAGGCCGTCACATCCGAGTCTATACGATGTACGGTGCGTAACACCACGTCGTTGTAGCATTGTCATTATTGAATATTGGTACGGGCACGATGAAACGTCCTTACCGCTAGCCGCCCTGAGCAGCGTCGGATCCTGCCAATTAATGCACAGCCCGATCGTGAGGATGGTCAGGACGTAAAAGAGCACGATCCGGAAAAAAGTCGCCTTGACGGCGCTCGGCACCGCCTTCCACGGGTGCGCGGACTCGCCCGCGGCAATGGCGACGAGCTCAACGCCCCCGAACGAGTAGAACGCGTACACGAACGTCTGTGCAAAGTTGGCGAATCCGCCGATGAAGGCTTGTCCGTTTTGGAAGTTTGAGAGCCCCTGAAAAAAGTAGTGGAATGAGGACACGTGCGTGTTGTTCCGTTCCGTTCAGTAGTTTATCGAATATAGTTCAATTCAATTGACAAGGGATCCGCCCCCCAACCCACCCCCTGAGTCAGATTCGGAATCGAAAGAAGAATCACGTCGGCGACTTACGGGTCCTGGATGCCCCTTTATCCCGCCCCAGTCGTAAATGAGACCGATGACGATGAAGAGGACGATCATCACGACCTTGATGGAGGCAAACCAGTACTCTGATTCGCCTGCCGAAACAGCGAGAGCAGGGTCGAGGGTCTCAGAAAACAAATCACAGCCTGCCCAAGACGGTCACCTACCGTAGACCCGGACGTGTATGAGCTGCATCAGGAATGTAGGGGCAATGATCACGAGGGCCCATTGCCAGGACTGAACCTGCGGCGCCCAAAACTAGTTCCGTCCGTCCGTGCATGTTCTCCGAATCAGAATACGCCAAGGTAAACGGATGGATCAACATACCTGCAGTATCACAGCGGCCGCTGTCAACTCGCTTGCTGAAATGGGCGGGGAAAGGAGGCGATCGGGGTGAGTAAGCGGTCCACTGATCAGTCCAACGCCGTCCACGTATATGTATATAGATGCCATTCTTTGTACTCACGTATAGACAGACTCCTGTGATGCGAACAAAATAAGTCTTGCTTCCGTCGCAGTCTCGACTTTTCACGAACCATTGTAACCAGTAATTCCAACCTGTTTTATGATAGTGTATCTTCAGATGAGTTCCAAACTCGCAACACCAACTTGAAACGACGCGTCTACACACCTAGCGTAAACCCAAGCGCAGGCGACACGAACCGACTCCCAAACGTGGAGAAAGCGCCAGAGACCGGGTACATGGCTGACATTTCGCCGCTGGAGAGGCGGACGGAAACCAATGGTCGACCAATTGCCGTCAGGAAACGACACTTATCAGCGCACAAGCCTGACTGACAGCGTAATCACGACCGAATACACAAACACCCCCACGACCGCGTACGACAACAAGGCACTCCCGGGGCCAGCCAGCGCGATCGCCTTTCGACATAAGAAAACGCGAAACGTGACCTAGGGCTTGCTCACCGATCCTGCACTCAAAAATATACCCGTCCCGATCGTCCCGCCAATGGCTACAACATCATGGTACATAGCGTCAGCGACAACAAGGATAGCTTCAAGCAACCGACCAATCATCATCAAATGCCGACTCTTCATGGCTCGTTTCGCCTCATTTTCTGGACTTGCACTTGTGGAGAACATGGCCCGAAGACGTTCTGTAAAAGTCGGTCGCTGTAACTGTTCATCGTCCTCGACATTTTGAGATTCAGGTGCTTTGAGGCCCGGCGACGCAGAGCTTGCCGTCATGGTTTTCAACAAGGTCGGGATTAATCAAACACGTTTCCCGGTTACCGAGTAGTCCCGAAGAATCTAATATCTATATGAAATGCAGTTACAACGTACTTGGTCCTGCCAAACTGGGTATCTATAACTCCTTCGTCATATCAAAAACAACCCTCAAATGCACCGACAACCAGAAACAACGAAAGCGGGACCAAAGACATAGTACATCAAAACAAATAATTAAGTGATTATAAAGTGCCCTAAGATATGAGAGAACAGATGAAGGGGAGACGGTATAACATGTTCATAGAGGCCGTAAGTGTAGGATGGGTGTCGTGCGAACGCTAATTAGTTGCGGGGATGAAAGGCGAGCTTGCATTCCATGGCAGCTGGGAAGATAACCTAGGTCAACAGTATTGAGCACCACGACCACAATAAACCTGACAGGGAAGCTCACAAAGGCGTCCTTGATCTCCATACTTCTCTCGTCAGTTTCGGGGGAGGCCGTGACGTTAAAGTTCCTTGCTAGCGTCGCAACCGTAATTCTGAGCATCATGTAAGCCAAATTCATCCCTCCACATTGGCGACTTCCTATCCCAAACGGCATCAGATACTGCGCCATCTTCTCAGTGGCGTCTGCCCCTTGAAGCCATCGTTCGGGTATAAAGTTATCCGGAGAGGGAAAGACGGCGGGATCACGGTGCATCGACCAGCTTTGCGTCGCAACTACTGTCCCCGGAGGTAGAGCATAACCCATTAGATCAAACCATTCATCCAAGGAACCGTTCTTGGAGATAGATGCAGGGACAACGCGTTCAAGACCACTGGGTACTGGAGAGTACAATCGGAAACCTACGCAACTTTAGTTTCCTGCGTTCAATATATCCAACGAAACAATTTACCTTCTTTGATAAATGCGTTCAAGTACGGAAGCTTCTGAAGCACAGCCAGGTCTGGTACGACGCGGGCATCAGGCATGGCTTGGTCGAGCTCCGCTTGCAACTTGCTCAAGATGTCCGGTCTGCGAGTCAACTCCCAGAAAAAGTAAGACAAGGTGTTCGAAGTGGTATCGGAACCCGCAATCCTAGAGCGATATTTAGACCTATACAGCGGAGAGCTCAAGCAAAGCGACAAACATGTGTCCCATCAGCTCCGAAATGATGTCGTGGTCTGGCATCTGTTGCTCGGGCGAATATTTGTATTCAAGAAGGCGCTGCAACAAGGTATTCCTCTCCGAATCCGACATTTCCGCTTTGGCGCGCATTTCATACACTCGAGCGCCGACAAACTGAATCGTTGCGTGAATCAGGACCAGCGCGACCGCTCGATAAAACGTAAACCACAAACCTCGCCCATGATCTTATCAGAGTCGCAGATCTGACGCCACCTGCGGTTCGGGATACGACAAATTAAGTTCCATATGCAAGAAGGCAATGTGCTTCGCTAAACGTCCAGTCAGCATGCACCCCACACGCGTCTTAAAACGAACTTACCACGATCCCTCTCTTTGGGAAGTCAGAGATAGCAGTCGCAATCGGATCCGTCCCGCCGAGAATCCACTTGCTAAGCGCGCCTTGGCGATAGCCGTGAGAAAAAGCGATGATGACATCAACCATGTAGTGGCGGAACAGCGCGAGGCAGTCCAGTGGATATTTACCCCCGACGTGCTCGAGAGCCTAACTGGTATTGAGACTTGGGAAAAACAAAATGAATCGAATGCAACCTACCGCAACGAGTTCCAGGACGTGGTCGAATGCCTCTGCCTGGAAGAGAGCCAAGTTCGCTGGAGTATAGTGCGGCGCATACCCCTTTCGTCGCACCGCGTGTCCGATATGATCCAGAGTGGTCATCCTGCGATCAAATAAGTATATATGCGCAATGATGAAGGAGGAACAGTTTCTTACGCATGGTTGTTCTCGTTCCTATAGAGGAATCGGTCAGCACAAGCGCGGGGTGGACAAGGCAAATGACAAACGTAAGCAGACTCTTGTAGAACTTGCTCTTGTCAAATTTGTGAACCGAGTATATGCTTCGCATCGACGTAATGTCCTTGAATATCACCTTGTTGGGACCGACACGAACGACTGGGCCGTATTCCTCAAACAGGCGGTGATTGTTCATGCATTGTTGGAGGCGGAGAACATGTGTCGTCATCCATAGATCGGACACCGCCGCGTACCAGGGACCGGGGATTGCGCTCAGAGGGGAAAATACGAGTTGGTATATCGCATGGGTGACGATGTAGGATAGTAAGAGGCAGACGGAGGCGAGGGCGATGTTGTGAGATATCCAAGAAAGGGAGAGTGCCGGGAGGGTCGTTGCTGAATCCATAGCGAGCGGGGGAAATTCAAGAACGGAGAATGGCCTGTGCCGAGGTCTTGAGGGGGGGTGGAGGGATGTCCGGGAGATGAAGAGAAGACAGCGACCTTTATATGCATCTCCTCGGAGGCGTGACAAAAACATATCATAACAACGGTCACAGGATTCCACCTCACCCGCCAGACATTCGACCGGACGTCATCATGAGAGTCTCTCTCGACTTAGTCGATCTCTTTCCCGATCGAGTGTTTTAGCTATAACCCAAAGGACATAAACGCGGCGAGCCGTGACACCCGGTGAATTTATCGCTCGCCCTAGACCGTGCGCGGGACTGCGGGCGACTGACGTTACAGGCCAGCCGTTATGAAATGCTAGCATGCACCGAGTGAACTATGTTCGAAGTCAGCCTCACGTTCTGCACAGAAAAGGCACACACCATGGCTCGCCAGCGTCCACGTGGCATTGCGGGGGAACTCCAGGACGCCAGCGCATGCCCAGATTGTCTATATTCGAACTCTGAATTCGTTCAGCGTAAATCAGAATAGAATATGTCAAATCACCATAGGAATGCTCACCCCGTTCAACGACCACCCCCAAAATGGCGGTGATAATGAAGCGCCGCGCTTTCAAGCAAGGCACCGGGTTCCTTGATCGATTTTCAGAGCTGAGCTGCGAAGGCCTTCGAGGTTCCTTTGGAAACCGAACCGGTGCAAGGGACTGCAACTCCAGATCACGACCCGCATTGCAGTCGTGCCCGAGATCACAAGCAAAAAAGCTCTGGGAACGGTAAGCCAAGAGACGGAACATCCAATTAAGAAAAAGAAACGTCCTGAGTGACGGCAGGAACTGCATGGCAACGAGGATGCGAAAAAATTGAAGGTGTGGCGGACGCCGCAGAGTGGGACGATAATGGACGGGTCGTAACGAAAAAGCAGATCCCTCTCTGCAAGATCGACAATAATAAATCGTACAACGGCCATCTTCAGTGTGCAAAGTTCAACGGTCAACTCGTTCGGAATCCTCGGCGCGGCGCTACCGCGAACTGCGCTGAGCTTGAAATCCAGCGATTCAGGGTCTACCGATCTTGCCGAACCATCCTCTACCAGAGTGCATCGTGCAACGCTCGGGTCTTCTCCGTGTTCCTCAGGACTCTATTATCCATCAAGCTCCGCTACCGCCAAGCGTGGCATGCCAATGCCCACCGCGTCCAATCTAACCTTGACCAACTTGGTCAGCACCGAACAATATTTGACTATGGTAATCAATCGTCCAGCACTAACACCGATTCCTCGTCTCTACATAGAAGTAAGAAGTTAACGCTGAAGCCTGGATCAGCCTCGTTGCTGCTGAAATTCGAAAACGCGGCGCTGCATGATGGAAAACAGAGACGATCGATTCAATAACCGTAACTCAATCGCCTCACCTCTCGCCACTCTTGCATCCACGACCCACCTTGCATGCCTCGTGCAGCATCGTGCATCGCTGTCAATTTGTCAGTGGCGCGGCTTACAAAATAGTCGATTGGTAAAAGAAATCTTCGCTGCGACGCCACACCGGGCCATAGTGCAAGAGACGTCCGTCTCGAGAAATAATTATGCCTGTACGTATGTATCAGCCTTTCAGTCAAACGCCACATAGACAGGAGTATCGGATTTTCTGATCGATTTAGTGTGCAATCATCCATGTCAAAATACCGACTGTCAGCGTCGATGTCACAAACGCTCCGCTCGAACCGCTCCATGGCTATAACAGGTCGTCTCTGCGCAAGCCTCTCCCCGGGCCATAGCTAAGCGTCCTGCGTACTAGCACGAGCACCCTCCCAACAGCATCGCTCCATGAATCATGTTTTGATGCCTGCCTCCCTTGGAAAATTCACTACGAAGCCACCAGGATTCGTTAAAGAAGAGCAGCAACCATGCTATGACGCGCGAGAGACTTGTCATCATGGAGAAGCGATCATGTATGTACGTACACATTGATATTTAGGTCGAACGCTGTATACAGTATCATATCTGGTGTCAGATTCAGATCAGTACTGTCCATCGACGTCTGTATCCAACCACTTTCTGTCAGCACGCGTCAACGTCACATAACTCGGAAAGCAAGCTACTTTTTCTTCGACCGCTCTACCGCTCCCATTGTTGTCGCCGCCCGGGCCGCCCTTTCGAGAAACCGGGTGGAGAGAGTATGGGAACTCCGAACTCTCTCCACCCGGTTTCTTCGAATAGTGTACGAGGGCGTACTTGTCTCGAGATACATATGTATGTACGTATCAGTCTTTCAGCCAAGCGCCATGTAATGAGTGCCGTCAGATTCAGATCAGCCCGTCCGACGAGCATCTGTGTCCAGATTCCGACTGTCAAGTATGTACTGACACGTCTCGACGCCACAAACGCCCCGCTCGGACCGCCCTCACCAGTTGTTGTGACACGTGCACTCCCCCCAGTTATTAGATTGCAACTTCTTACTTGCGCACCGAGTGTGCCACTAGTTGCACCCGGAAACAATACCTCCCAAAGCAGCTCTCATACACTGCGCTTGGGCCTTCGTCTCAACTAGGTAGGTACAACGGCCCTCGGGGTTTCCTCGAAGAACAGCAGCAATCCGGATTCGACATACTATGATATGAGAGACTGTGATGTATGGGTGTACGTGTGTATTAGCCTTTCAGTCGAACGCCATGTTAGACATCAGTACTTCAGTAGTGTCAGATCCAGATCAGGGTCTAGATACATACCCACTGTGTCAGCGTCGCGTGAATGTCGCGAGATCCGCTTGGACCGCTCCGCACCCGTGAGTTCACCAAAAGGCTTCCAGCCTGAGATTCGGAGTTGCTAGTAAGTAGGAGGCCGAACTCTCAGATCTCAACGTTCAACTTCAAGACGTTCAACACATCATCCCAATAATCCGTTATTGTGCGGGACACTGTCCGACGGAGCGATGAATCGCTCACGCCCACTGGCAGCGCGTAAGTCTTCACACGGCGATGGCCCCACATTTCAATTTTCCTCCCAACTGAGCATTTTTTCAACTCCACCACGACTTGTCGCGAGAGTAACCCTAATTATGCAGGAAGATTGATGGCGATCTCTCTGGATGTGGCGTACAGGTCGAAGCAGTAAGTTCTGTCTTTCTCAAGAGCACCGTCCCAGCCATCCACCTCCTCTCAGCCCACTGCCATTGCCTCCCTCTCCTCCCGTCGCACGGAGCGACAAAGAGTTGATTTGCGCCCGTGGCTAGCAGGCGAATGAACTCGTCCACAACGGGTTTTTTTCCTGCAGGGCCGACGCGATAGTCTGTCGTTTCCCGAACTGCTCCAACTCTGGTACAGCCGCTTCTCGTCTTCCTGAAAGAGCACCGGCCTGGGTAACCCAGATATGCCATAAGTGCGACGAACGTCTCGGGAAGTAAACATGTATGCATGTACGTATGAACCTCAATCAAATGTCATTTGACAACTGGCAAAGTTGATTCAGATCGATTCAGCGTCTACCACACCGCTCCACCTATCCGGTTGCTTTGCACTTCAGATTGACCGCGACTACAGTGTTGAGCGTGCTAGTAAGCCCCGGATTAACTGTGAGCACCAACGCTCTCATACAGTCCGCTCCTCTCTCCCCAGCCTCACAGAGGGGTAGTATCAATACCATAGTGCAACAGCATCTCGAAGAAAAGTATGTGGGTATATACAGCATCAAATTTTCAGCCAAACGCTACGGTACGACACAGATAGTTATGTAGTCCATCAACATATAAATTACCAACTGTCACGTCAAAACTCGGAGTAGAAAAAGCGACACTGTGTTCGGACCGATCCACGGCCCGCCAGTCGTCTTCTCGCTTCCCAAGCGTCCGCGACTGTCTTTGAGCGCCGAGGGCAACCACTAGCACTCGTCACTTCCAGGCCAACAATACCGCTCAAAACAATCCTTGCACACCCCGCTCCTCTTCTCCCCCGCCCGTTCACGTGCACGGTCTACGATCGCACACGCCAAACAGGCTGGCCACTCCGGATCTGTCATCGTACCCGCATCTGCGGGATACCCCTGGGTAGCGACGACGAACGTCTGATCGAGCATCCCTTGAATTTCCGACGCATTGTACGACAACTGCAGGGTCGATGTGTTCGTGAGCGGCGCTGCCCCGTTGCGCGGTGGACCTCCGTTCGCGAGGTATATCACCAATGGTGTGCTCGCGTTCGCGCCCGTCACATCGCACCCGAAAAACGTTGGTCGCGTCGTCAGGTTCTGCGACACGAACTCGTTTGCGGACGTCGGTACGGGAGGGAAGGAGTACACAGACGAAAGCAGTTCCGTCCGATCTTGTGTCGCCTGAGGGGGGACCCACCAGGTCGTTCACGTTATTACCCACGGTCATACATCATGAAATAGCGACTTACGATCATCGCGGTCCCATTGGCAAAGCTGTACACGGTGTCCTCACTCTACAGCGCGGTTTGTTAGGTCAGACTATGTAACTGCCGTCGCCAGGACTGGGCTTTAACTGCATCTGCACTCACAGCATCGATTGCCAAAATGACGTCCACGGCACGCGCCTTGACGAGCAAGGGCTGTAATGGAATGTTCTCTCCATCCTCGCCACCATCCACGAGGCTGAGATCCGTCTGGTCGGACGCTATAAACGTCTCCGGTGCGATGCCGTAAAACGGATTCGGCCACGAAGCGACGTCGAGTTCGACGCCCGGCTCCGGGATGGTCGAGTTCAGTAAAGACAGCGCTGGCCCCAATTCAGCTACCAAAGCGCCCTGGTTGAAGGTTTCTTAAGTCTCGATCATGGACGGCAGCACTGAGATAGAAATGGTGTGACATACAGTGAGGTTTAGTTCATTGAACAGCTCAGACGAGGACGCGGCGACTAGTGACACCTGATCAAAGTTGGTGATGCAGACGCTGCTGTTCCTCGTTCCCAGGTACTTTGTCGGGGTGAACGCGGATAGCATAGGGTCGAATGAGCCCATTTCGACTGCGTGTACTATGTCAGTACAAAACGCTCAGCACGGACCGCTCGAACTGTACTGACAAACATTGAACTCGATTATAGGATTAGAGACCGGGATGAAGTTTCCGGGTATAGTATTGGAATAGTTTTGACCCGGTTCAGAGATGTCCGTTGTGACGATGGGGAATGGCATCGAGTAAGATGCAAATGATTCGCTAGCGTCAGTGGATATGCAGTGTCAGTACATCTGTTGATGTCCATATGACTTGCTACTCACGTTTCCGCCACCGACGACCACAAAACACCTGCACCATGAGTGTAGGATTCGTCATAGAAATTCGACAAGGACGTCCCATTGACGAAATGTCTCGCCAACGTGCGTCCCCAATAGTCGGCCAATGTCACAGCATAACCAGCGCTGTATTTCCCCTCTAATTCCTGCAACAAGGAGATGAGAAATTCAGCGTCGATGGTGGCATTGCTGCTCGGCGTTAAGAGGTCATATTCAGCGTTCCACCCGCCCCACGTGTCGTTGGCGACGGTGGAATTAGGGTACCCGAAAATGAGCTCCTGCACCGTCGGGAAGTCGGCTTGTGCGAGGGACGTCACAAGCCACGCGCCTCCTGACAAACCGGCCAAGTAGGTCGCCGCCTGAAGCAGCCCGCCTGTACCGGCGCTGTTCGACGAGGCGTTCCGTCCGTCCAACGCGTTGAGCACCCCAGCGTCAAAAATCGCTGCTCGGTACCCTCCTCCGCTCGCCGCAATGCCAAGGTTGGGGGTCTCCGTGCTGGAGCCATCCAGAATGTCAGAGACATATGAAGGTAGAGCGACCTTGGTGGACTCGACGTTGGCGAGGAACGATTTCCATGCGTATGGGATGACCTGTGATTGACGAGATTGGACGTATGAGGCTTCGGAGTCAGATAGGGATTGACTTGTGGACGACGATCCCGCCATGCGGACGAGCGTGAAGCCATCTGGGCAAGCGCCGGCCACTGGCACATATGCGCGCGAGGCGATGCCCTGCGCTTGAACGAGCAATGCTTTCAGCGATAGCAGCCAAAGCCAAGTGGCGAGGTTAGCTTGAACCATCCTCATGCTCAAAGACAGGAGGGGGCGAAGGGAAGTTGTTGTTGTGTGTCCTTGCAACATAGTGCTTTTTATTAATGCTTCTCCCTCCGCAAGGGCAGTGCCATTGGCTACAGCTTCTGTGGATGCGCCGGCCCTGGCATCACGAGGTAAGTGAACTTTGTTTGCCATCCCATTTGGGCCTGGTCAGGTCCCAACACATAATACAGTGTGAGTCACTCAAAATAGGCAAGTCACTTATAGGCAAAAACAAAATTGTAATAACACTTTCACTACCACAAATATTAGTGTTTTGACCGAATAAACACAGTCTACATCACTGAAACAAGGCCACTATCTCGTTAAATCTTTGAAAGTCTGACATCGAAAACCCGGGACGGTTCGAAAAGTGAATTTGAAGTGGCGCCAGTCGGAGTTACCATATTTGGACACCGGAGTTACCATATTTGGTATTGAAACACCGCGCGCATTCCCGATGGCTTACCCGTCCCCTGCTCAATTCAGCTTCTTGCAAGCTGCGTTCACGAAGGTACGTCTGGGTACGTCCGGCTCCTGTATACTGTGGCATTGACCGTGTTGGCAACTTCCGGCGTACAGGTGCATTATCCTGTGTGAACACTGTACAGGGATAAATAACTTATTCAAGTCAACAACACGTACGGGATGCTTGATATCTGTCCAAAACCTATGTCCTGCTGCTGCAGCCCGACGCGCACACCTTTCAACATAATCATCTGTCTCCTCCGCTGCTTCAAAGTGCGTGAGCGCTTCTTCGAATTCATTTCCTGTGCGTCTTCTCTTTTGAATATCCATGCATATAATCTCTGAATCTGACTCAGATTCCTGAGTAGCATCATCAAGATCACTATGCTCGGGCTCGTCTGCAATACTGGTCTCATCCATCAAGCTGAACGAGATTTCACTGGACCTGAGTGAGTCGGCATCAGATTGGCTTTCAATATCCAAATCCGGCAGATAACTTGGATCTAGGGAGACTTCGAGAAGGCTCCCTATGAAGCCACTGTTGAATGTCTTTGTTCTGGAGGCTCGCTGGCACTTGGCCTGCTTTTGTCGTTTTGTTGGGCGGGTCATGTCTCCCAAGTTTTGTTTCGGTTGCAACAAATCACCAAAGTGAACGATTACGTAATCAGGGTGATTTTCGAGAATGCAGAATTATGCTAATTAGACCATATTTACAACTAAAGTTTCAATCTAAGATCCTTTGGTGCAAAATTGAGCCCTTGGCAGAGATGCCGCCCTTGAGTGACTCACACTGTAGCACACAGGAAACCGAGTTCTAGTCGCGTACGAAGTGGCTCGGCTTGAACGGTAGAAACGAAATGGCTTCTTCGAATCTTCGTGATCAAATTGATGAGAGCTAAATTTAGATAAACCGAAACTCGTACTGCATTGCTGAAATCGACGTACGGGGACTGGAAGGTATTCCACTGCCTGAGATTTTTGTAGCCATAGCAGTGTTTGCAGAGAATAAAATCTTGTGGGTTTGGACACGTGTTGGCAATGGTCAACGAGTTGCAACGAGTATGTACAAAAAAGGACCGCTTATGTAAATGGTTAAGTAATGACCTGATCTATCGTCACTTCGAGGCACCACAGCCTCATAGGTCACCGGACTTAACATGCTGCAGGTACATCGCAAAAACAAGTACAGTACACCCAGCCACTTGGATCCTCCACTGCCTTAGATATATCGATAGGCGACGCCACCCCGACCCGTTTCCCTCGAAGAATTGGAGTAGTAATGAAACCGAGTCCCACTGTGGGAATGAAACTTGAACCGGCGGGTGAATTCCACCAGGGGATAAACGTGCGTACGGATACGATATCCGACGGGAGATGAGGTGATTATCAACGGAGTGGGGTGAACTCATCACCATCTTATAGGCTGCTGAAAAGAACCCATCTTTCTCAGACCAATGGCGCAACCCAAAATCATACATTCCAAAGATCCGAGCAGCATCGAACCGGACTCGTGCTTGTTGTGGCGCAACAGACGTTCGTCTCCAGGGGTGATCCTCTTTTCATTCAAAATTGTCACGTAGACAGTTAGATGGCATCAAATTCAAATCACAAGTGGCCATTAAATAACATCAGCGCCCAAATTACCGGGCCATCAACGGTCGTCATCACAATCTATTTCCTCCCTGCTCGCACTTTTCAAACCAGCGAGCACCGACCTAATAGTCGCTCAAGGCCAACAATACCGCTTGAAACAACTCTCGCATACCCCGCTCCTTGTCTCCAGAGCCCGTTCACGCGCCCGATCCACGACCGCGCACGCCAAACAAGCCGGCCATTCCGGATCTGTCAGCGCAGCCGGATCTGCGGGATATCCCTGGGTAGCGACGACGAACGTCTGGTCGAGCATCCCTTGAATATACGACGTATTGTACGACGTCTGCAGGGTCGACGTGTTCGTGAGCGGCACTGCCCCGTTGCGCGGTGGACCCCCGTTCGCGAGGTAGATCACCAACGGCGTGCTTGCGTTCTCGCTCGTCACGTCGCATCCGAAAAACGTCGGCCGTGTCGAGAGGTTCTGCGAGATGAACTCGTCTACGGACGGCGGTACGGATGGGAACGAGTAGGCCGAGGAGAGCAACTTCGCCCGTTCCTGCGTTGCCTGAAGAGAGGAGAGGACGACCGGTCACGATTACCCATTAATTATACTACACCACAGAAGGCGCGAAGCGGTGACTTACGATCAGAGCGCTCCCAGCGGCAAAGTTATCCACGTCGAAATTCTGTAGTGCGGTTTGTCAGGGCTAGACTATAACTACGACCACACTCACACCATCGATTGCCAAAATGACGTCCACGGCACGCGCCTTGACGAGTAGGGGTTGTAATGGGATAACTTCCGCATCCTCGCCACCATCCACGAGGGTGAGATCCACTTGGTCTGACGCTATAAAGGTATCCGGTGCGACGCCATAAAACGGGTTGGGCCACGACGCGGCGTCGATTTCAATGCCTGCCTCTGGGAAGGATGAGTTCAGGAAATCCAGCACTGGCCCGAGTAAAGAATCCAAAGTGCCCTAATTGAAAAATCGATTTATGAACTACTGAGATTATTTGGGGTCGACCTACAGTGAGGTTGAGTTCGTTGAACAGCGCAGCCGAGGACGCGGTGACTAGTGACGCCTGGTCAAAGTTGGTGATGCAGACGCTGTTGTTCCTCGTTCCCAGGTACTTTGTCTGGGTGAACGCGGATAGCATGGGATCGAAGGAGCCCATCTCGACTACGTTTTCCATGTTAGTATGCAACGCTCGGTACAGACTGCTCAAATTATACTGACAGACATTGAATTCGATTATAGGATTGGAGATGGGTACGAATTGCGCGGATGTAATGTTCGATGCGTTCTGACCCGGCTCAGACATGTCTGTAATGACAATCGGGAATGGTATCGAATGGGATGTAAACAAATCGCTAGTATCGGTGTGTGGACAATATTAGTACACTCGTCAACATCCCATATGACTCGTTACTCACGTTTCCGCCAACGACGACCACAAACTCCCAGAGCCATGGGTGTAGGACTCGTCATAGAAATTAGACGGGAACGTTCCATTGAGAAAATGTCTCGCCAACGTGCGTCCCCAATAGTCGGCCAATGTCACAGCATAACCAGCGCTGTATTTCCCCGCTAGTTCCTGCAACAAAGCGCCGACAAATTCAACGTCGATGGTGGAATTGCTGCTCGGCGCCAAGAGGTCGAAGCCAGCGTTCCACCCGCCCCACGTGTCGTTGGCGACGGTGGAATCAGGGTTTCCGAAAATGAGCTCCTGCACCGTCGGGAAGTCGGCTTGCGCGAGGGACGTCACAAGCCACGCGCCTCCTGACAGACCGGTCAAGTAGGTCGCCGCCTGAAGCAGCCCGCCTATGCCGGCACAGTTCGACGAGGCGTTCCGTTCGTCCAACGCGTTGAGCACCCCAGCGCCAAAGATCGCTGCCCGGTACCCTCCTCCGCTCACCGCAATGCCAAGGTTGGGGGTCTCCGTGCTGGAGCCATCCAGAATGTCAGAGACATATGAAGGCAAAGGGACGTCGGTGAACTCGACGTTGGCGAGGAAATCTTTCCATGCGTGTGGGATGACCTGTGATCGACGAGATTGGACGTATGAGGTTTCGGAGTCAGATAGGGATTGATTTTCGGGCGACGATCCCGCCATGCGGACGAGCGAGAAACCCTCTGGGCAAGCACCCGCAACGGGCGTGTAGAATTGCGAGGCGATGCTCTGCGCCTGGGCGAGCAACGCCTCTAGCGACAGCAGGCAAAGCCACGTAGCAAGATTGGTTTTCATAGCCTGCAACTTATCAGTGCGGCAATGAAAAAGGGAGTGAGCTTGTGTAGTACCTTTTATCCTGCGCTGGGGTGTAGGACTCGCTGGTCACTCAAATCGACATGCGAGAGCTGAAACACAAAAATGAATCTCAGCTTCCTGTTGCCAGCAACTTGAAGTACAGACCAATCCGTTCAAAAGAGGTAAGCCGTCGATATAGAGCAAAGGACTCGCAGGATAACGTGATCCTCGTCCAATGAGAAATGTTCTGCGTCGGAAAATTGGTTTGAAACTCGTGCAAATTGACTTATTTTCTGACCTCACCCGAGGTCGAGCACGGTGCTGAGACGCGTCGGTAAAGGACGCCCCGTGCTGTGACAGGAGTATTGTGACGTTGTGAGGCAGTCCTGTAGTGACAGGCCTTAGGACCTCAGGCCTCAGGTGGGTCCTGGGATCTCGGACCGG